>SJYC01062552.1:0-31935 GCA_006408675.1 Madoqua kirkii
TTGGAGAAGACTCTTGAGAGTCCCTTGGACTGCAAGGAGATCCAACCAGTCCATTCTGAAGGAGATCAACCCTGGGATTTCTTTGGAAGGACTGATGCTAAAGCTGAAGTTCCAGTACTTTGGCCACCTCATGCGAAGAGTTGGCTCATTGGAAAAGACTGATGCTGGGAGGGATTGGGGGCAGGAGAAGGGGATGACCGAGGATGAGATGGCTGGATGGCATCACGGACTTGATGGATGTGAGTCTGAGTGAACTCCAAGAGATGGTGATGAACAGGGAGGCCTGGCGTGCTGTGATCATGGGGTCGCAAAGAGTCGGACACAACTGAGCGACTGAACTGAACTCCCTTTACATAGAGAACTGGATCAGAAAACTTGTATCCTGTTTGTTCTCTACTGGACACACACAACTCAGCCTTCAAATTACAGATGATTGATTCAATTAATTTTGTCCTCAACAAGTGATTAGAAATGGTATGCTGTGCTGTGCTCAGTTGCATCTTACTCTTGGAGATCCCATGGACCGTAGGCCGCCAGGCTCCTCTGTCCATGGGATTTCCCAGGCAAGAATATTGGAGTGGGTTGCCATTTCCTTCTCCAGGGGATCATCCTCACCCAGGGATCAAACCTGTGTTTCCTGCACTGCAGGCAGATTTTTACCATGAGCCACCAGGAAAACCCATTCAATGCTTATTAAAAAATAATTTTTTTAAAAGTAAAAATTTAAGGTATTACTGTTGCTAAACATTGTTTATAACATCAAAGACTTCTATAAAATATCTGGAGTTATTTTGGATTTGAGAAATTGCCTGTAGTGAACTCCGAGGGATGGTGATGAACAGGGAGGCCTGGCGTGCTGCGATTCATGGGGTCACAAAGAGTTGGACACGACTGAGTGACTGACCTGAACTGAACTGGGACTGAATGCTCAAAGAGCCTGACCAGTTCTAACAACAGTGCCAAAGATAAAGGGTCACAGAAATGTAGCTCCAGGTGGCAAATGGATGCTCACTATAGAGATGCAAATATTTTGTTTTTAGGTCCAATTAGATTAATGACTAAACTATGAAGAGCTAGTAAATGTTAAGCTACCAAAGAGGAAGAAATGTACTACTTCGTTCTTAATGATTACAAAATTTCACCGTGTAAATTTTTTGAACGAGGAAACAAGTCTCTTCACAGAAATCTACATTAAAGAAATATGGGAGGTAATGATATCAAAAAATAATGATTACAGATGAACACATCTTTGTACCCCCTATTTAACAATAATTTCTACGGAAAAACAGGATACCATTAAAAAATGTTATAGTCAAAAAAATATGTACACAAAAAATTTTTTTAATAGTTTTAAAAACAGGTAAAGTATAAGTAAATAAACAACCTAAGGTCTTTAAAAATAACCTACTGTCTAGAAAAATAGTGAAAGATAGAATGAACATGGTATGCAATTCATTTTCTCTTTATATGTTTCATTTTCCCATTTTCCGACTTTGAAATGCATTGCTTTTATAATCAGGAAATAGTGTGAGAGGCATGACTACATTCATTCATTCAAAATATACTTATAAAAGCTTACTCTTGATTAAAATAGGCAAAGTAGAGGGATATGGCAATAAATAACCCTTGAGTTTGAGGAGCTTGCACTGCAGTACAGGGAGACAGTAAACAGCAATTACAACAGAATAAAATAATGCTACGACAGGGAGCACAGAGGTATTATGGGTCATACAGGAAGGGCACTTGAGACAGTGTGCAGAGGTGTGAGAAAGCAGGAACACAGAACCAGAACACGAGGTGAAGACAGAGGGTGACTTTCCAGAAAGAGGGATAGAGAACGGCCTCATCATTTAGTGAAGTATTGAAGGGGGAAAGAGGTATTCATCTTCACTTGTTCATTCATGAGTTTTGATTTATGTATCAAGCACTCAGAGGCTGGCGATACTGACCACGAGCAAAATGTGTGTGTGTGTGTGTGTGTGTGTGTGTGTGGTGATTTGTCCCCCATTCTGTCCGATTCTTTTGTAATCCCATGGACTGAAGCCTACCAGGCTTCTCTGTCCATAGGATTTCCCAGGCAAGAATACTGAAGTGAGTTGCCATTTCCACCTCCAAGGGATCCCGCATCTCCTGTGCTGGCAGGAGGGTTCTTCATCACTGAGCCATCTGTAGTGGGATCAAGGGGCAGAGTTTGGAGGGAACAGAGCAAGAAGATAGCTGCAAAGCCCAATCACTCTCACCACCTTCAGAATGTACGTCTTAAAAAAGGTTATTCAAATGAAATTTCATGGAGAGTCCCATATACACTACCCTCCCCCTCAACCAACGAAAACACCATCTCTCTGCCCTTCCCACGTAGCAAGGTGTATCAGAAATGATTTCAGAGAGGAATTCCTGCTTAGTAGGTAGGCTAAGGCAGAGGTGGGATGGGGGAAGGGTGGAGAGCCTTCTTGGCTGAAGGAGCAATCTGTGCAGACTGCTCCCAGGCAGGAGCAAAGGCTTGGAAACTGAAGGAGAACAAAGAACAGGAGACTAGAAGGCATCAAATGCACCAAGAGGAGCTTGGTACTTGGCCTAAAGCAGTGAAAAATCCACTGAAAGATCTCAAACAGATGAGAGGCGAGATTAGAGCAGTCTTTCTATTAACAAAAGGTGATTCCGGAGGAAACTGACATCAAGTGCCTTCTGATAACATGTGCCACCATTTGTGGGGTAATCCTACCAAAAACAGTAACCGCAACCTCATTGTGAAGAATCATGAGACAAACCCAAATTGAAAGACGTTACATAAAATAACTGGCCTGTATTCCTAAACATGCAAGGTCATCAGAGACACAGAGCTATGAAACTCTTCCAGATTGAAGGAGATTAAAGATATGACTGAATGCAATGTGTCATCTGGATTGAACCGTGGATCAGTAAGTTACTTTTCTTTTTTGCTGTAAAAGGCATTACACAGAAATATGAGCTGGTATAGCTTGGGAAATATAAATAAGGTGCTAAGCTGCTCTGCCATGTCCAACTCTTTGTGACTCCATGGACGGTAGACCACTAGGCTCTTCTGTCCACTGGATTTCCCAGGCAAGAAAACTGGGGTGGGTTGCCATGCCCTTCTCCAGGGCATCTTCCTGACCCAGAGATTGAACTGTGTTTCTTTTTTTTTCCCCTTTATAATTTTTTATTTTTTTTAATTTTAATTGAAGGTTAATTACTTTACAATATTGTGGTGGCTTTTGCCATACATTGACATGAATCAGCCATGGGTGGACATGTGTTCCCCATCCTGACCCTCCCTCCCACCTCTCTCCCCATCTCATCCCTCAGGGTCATCCCAGTGCACCAGCCCTGAGCACCTTGTCTCATGCATCGAACCTGGACTAGTGATCTATTTCACATATGGTAATAAACATGTTTCAATACTATTCTCTCAAGTCATCCCACCCTCGCCTTCTCCCACAGAGTCCAAAAGACTGTTCTTTACATCTAGGTCTCTTTTGCTGTCTTGCATGTAGGGTCATCGTTATCATCTTTCTAAATTTGATATATATGCATAATATACTGTATTGGTGTTTTTCTTTCTGACTTACTTTGCTCTGTATAATCGGCTCCAGTTTCACCCATCTCATTAGAACTGATTCAAATGCATTCTTTTTAATAGGCGAATAATAGTCCATTGTGTATATGTACCACAGCTTTCTTATCTATTAGTCCGCTGATGGACATCTAGGTTGCTTCCATGTTCTGGCTATTATGAATAGTGCTGCAGTGAACATTGGGGTACACGTGTCTCTTTCAGTTCTGGTTTCCTTGGTGTGTATGTCCAGCAGTGGGATTGCTGGGTCATATGGCAGTTCTATTTCCAGGTTTTTAAGGAATCTCCACGCTGTTCTCCATAGTGACTGTACTAGTCTGCATTCCCACCAATAGTGTAAGAGGTGAACTCCGTTTCTTATGTCTGCTGCATTAGCAGGAGGCTTTTTTTACAACTCGTGCCATCTGGGAAGCCCAATATAGCTCAGGTACTAGGATGATATCAATGTAAATTTCTGGTATTGTGCTGCGGTTATGTAAGAGAATGTCCTCTTATAAAACAGGAACTTGAGTATTTGAGGGGCAAAGAGGCATCATGTCTGTATCTTTCAAATGGGTCAGAAAAAACTATATGTGTATGTATTAAGAGGAAGTGATAAAGTGAATGTGATAAAATGTCAATAACTGGTAACAATAATTGGGAATTGTTTGTACTAGTCTCGCAACTTTTCCGTAAATCTGAAGTAACTCCAAAATAAAACATTATACAAAAAGAAGGCTGGATTCAGACAGAGGCAAGGACAAACTGAAAAAACTGGTAGAAGGCTTCAGCACTAATGCATGTAAAAGAGGATGATGACCTCCACAGTGGCACTTATGAGAAGTGACAGGATCCTGGCACTATCTAGGAGGTAAAAAATGAGAAGGCTCAATGAAAGGTTTGGCTTCTCTGGTGGCTCAGTAGTAAAGAACCCACCTGCCAATACAGAAGACTTGGGTTCAATCCCTGCGTCAGGAAGACTCTCTGGAGGAGGAAATGGCATCCCCACTCTAGTATTCTTGTCTGGGAAACCCCATGGTTAGAGGAGCCTGCCCCAAAAGAGTTCATGGGGTCGCAAGAGTCAGACAGGACTTAGTGACTACACAACCACAGCAACGACAGATGAAAGACTGGATGCAAGAAGGGAGAAAGGGGGCATCTAGGGGAACTCCCAGTTCTCTGGCCTTTCTAGCAGGATGCCCTTTCCTAAGACAGGGCAGCAACGGGCGGGACCCGGTCTAGGAGGGTTGGTTCTCCTCTTCTGGACCAAGTCTAATCATGACCTCAGTTTGGGGCATGTTGAGTTCTGAAGTGGTTTCAAAGGTACATCCAAAGACAGAAGCCGAGTGGGCATTTTGGATTTATGAATGTGGAACTCAGAAGAGCATTATTAACTGAAAAGTATATATTTGTAAGTGACTGTCTGGATGGTTATCGAGGCCCTGGGCATTTATTAAATTCCCTTGGTGGAGGCTCTGTGGCTAAGCACTGAGTACTTTAGAATTCTGATGTGTGATGGCTAGATGGAGGAAACTGAATCCCCAAAGGAGATAGGAGAGGAAGAGTCAGAGAAGTAAAGAAAACCAGGATGGCATGATCATAGAGGAGAGTGATGCTGAATGGCGAGGACAATGAGGGTGACAACTGAGTATCATAGCTAATGACATGGAAGTCAGCTGTGATTTTACTGAGAGATGTCCTGGTGGGTTGTGTGGGCAAAGCAGATGGGAGAGGAGCAGGAATGCTGAAGGGGACAGTGGAGTTCAGAGAAGGTTAGAAAGATATTAAAAAAATTTTTAAGTTAGAAGTGATTGAGCATAATTAAATGGGAATAAGTCAAGATGGAAAGATTCAAGATAAAGGCAAGATTATAAAAGTGAAATGACTCAAAGGTGAGAAGGGTTGAAAACCAGAGAAGATAAAGTGATTCATTCATTATTACAAATATTTACTGAGCAGCTACTGCATACCAGGAACTATTTTAGGCACTGGGGATACAACGGAGAGCAAACAAAATCTCTGCCCTTATAAAACTTACCTTTCATAGAGAAGAAAGACAATATGTAAATCAAATATGTCTGTATGATATAACGAGAAGTGTTCTGAAGACAAACAAAGCAGGACAAAGAGGTAGGGGGGGACTGGGGATACTATCAATATTTCAGCCAAGTAGATCGCCAAGATTTTGAGCAAATGAAGACACTTTTTGTGAGGAATTGCCATGGGCTGCTAATCATCCCATTAGTATAATGTCCCTCTGAGAGAAAAACAATGACAAGAAGAGAGAGTAGAAGCAGATTTTCTATCTACTTGAGAACACAGAAATGGTTAAAGATGGGAATGAACAGGGAAAACATGTATCGAGGACTATCTGCAAGATCCAGGTTTGAATACTAGATGACTCATGACCCTGCAGAGCATGTGGGTGCCCTTTTGGGTACCCTCAGCATACCTCACTTTTTGTTTTCTTTAGTATTTATCACAAATATATAGACAGTTGTTTTTGTAACACAAGCATAACTAAATCTTTAGGACTGTAATTCTTTCTCTCCTGAAGGACTACAAATTCCGTGAAGAAAGAACTGTCCCGTTCTTGTCTGTGCCCTGTAGTCCAGGACAATGAAGATTTTTAACATCAAGGGAATGAACATTTTAATCACTGGAAGGAAACAGACAATGATATTCAGTTTAGTTCAGTTCAGTCGCTCAGTCACGTCTGACTCTTTGTGACCCCATGAATTGCAGCATGCCAGGCCTTCCTGTCCATCACCACCTCCCGGAGTTCACTCAGACTCACGTCCATCGAGTCCGTGATGCCATCCATCCATCTCCTCCTCTGTCGTCCCCTTCTCCTGCTGCACCCAATCCCTCTCAGCATCAGAGTCTTTTCCAATGAGTCAACACTTCCCATGAGGTGGCCAAAGTACTGGAGTTTCAGCTTTAGCATCAGTCTTTCCAAAGAACACCCAGGGCTGATCTCCTTAAGAATGGACTGGTTGGATCTCCTTATGTTAGGCTATTTTAATAAGGAAAAACTTGTTCATCATTTTTGTCAAGAAATATATGTGACACCTACAGTCCCTGAATCAACTCTGAATACACTTCTTTTCTCTTTTGGATAGTATCAGTGGATGGTAAATGTATTTCTAAGTGATGGGACTTCCCATGAGGTGGCCAAAGTACTGGAGTTTCAGCTTTAGCATCAGTCTTTCCAAAGAACACCCAGGGCTGATCTCCTTAAGAATGGACTGGTTGGATCTCCTTATGTTAGGCTATTTTAATAAGGAAAAACTTGTTCATCATTTTTGTCAAGAAATATATGTGACACCTACAGTCCCTGAATCAACTCTGAATACACTTCTTTTCTCTTTTGGATAGTATCAGTGGATGGTAAATGTATTTCTAAGTGATGGGTGTGATTAAAACTGAATTTTATCAGTTATGCATAAATAGGAAAAGGAGTCCGTCAAGGCTATATATTGTCACCCTGCTTATTTAACTTCTATGCAGAGTACATCATGAGAAACGCTGGACTGGAAGAAACACAAGCTGGAATCAAGATTGCCGGGAGAAATATCAATCACCTCAGATATGCAGATGACACTACCCTTATGGCAGCAAGTGAAGAGGAACTTTTAAAAAGCCTCTTGACGAAAGTGAAAGAGGAGAGTGAAAAAGTTGGCTTAAAGCTCAACATTCAGAAAACGAAGATCATGGCATCCGGTCCCATCACTTCATGGGAAATAGATGGGGAAACAGTGGAAACAGTGTCAGACTTTAGTTTTGGGGGCTCCAAAATCACTGCACATGGTGACTGCAGCCATGAAATTAGAAGACGCTTACTCCTTGGAAGAAAAGTTACGACCAACCTAGACAGTATATTCAAAAGCAGAGACATTACTTTGCCGACTAAGGTCTGTCTAGTCAAGGCTATGGTTTTTCCAGTGGTCATGTATGGATGTGAGAGTTGGACTGTGAAGAAGGCTGAGCGCCGAAGAATTGATGCTTTTGAACTGTGGTGTTGGAGAAGACTCTTGAGAGTCCCTTGGACTGTGATTGCCGGGAGAAATATCAATCACCTCAGATATGCAGATGACACTACCCTTATGGCAGAAAGTGAAGAGGAGCTAAAAAGCCTCTTGATGAAAGTGAAAGAGGAGAGTGAAAAAGCTGGCTTAAAGCTCAACATTCAGAAAACGAAGATCATGGCATCTGGTTCCATCACTTCATAGAAAATAGATGGGGAAACAGTGGAAACAGTGTCCGACTTTATTTTGGGGGGCTCCAAAATCACTGCAGACGGTGATTGCAGCCATGAAATTAAAAGACGCTTACTTCTTGGAAGGAAAGTTATGACCAACCTAGGCAGCATGTTGAAAAGCAGAGGCATTACTTTGCCAGCAAAGGTCCATCTAGTCAAGGCTATGGTTTTTCCAGTAGTCATGTATAGATGTGAGAGTTGGACTGTGAAGAAAGCTGAGCACTGAGGAATTGATGCTTTTGAACTGTGGTGTTGGAGATTTCTGAGAGTCCCTTAAACTGCAATAAGATCCATCCAGTCCATTCTAAAGGAGATCAGTCCTGGGTGTTCAACAGAAGGAATGATGCTAAAGCTGAAGCTCCAATACTTTGGCTACCTCATGGGAAATGTTGACTCATTGGAGAAGACTCTGATTTGGAGGGATTGGGGGTAGGAGGATAAGGGGATGACAGAGGATGAGATAGCTAGATGGCATTACCAACTCGATGAATGTGAGTTTGAGTGAATTTCAGGAGTTGGTGATGGACAGAGAGGTCTGATGTGCTGCAATTCATGGGGTTGAAAAGAGTCAGACATGACTGAGCCACTGAACTGAACTGATAAGCCATGTGGTCCATTTATTCATACTATTAAAAATAAGCTGAATAATTCAAAGAAGCGAGCATAATTTTCTATAGTCATCATTGACTATGACCTTTTTGGTCCTTAAAAGGAAGAATCAAAAGTGTCAATGAAATCTCAAAAAACCAAATCCCTTCACCAGTATGATAGACCAAGGTACATGGAAGGCACTATGTAACTGTAGAATATTGGAGAGTCCCTCATGGTCCAGTGGTTAGAACTCTGAACCTTCACTGCCAAGGTTCCATCCTTGATTGGGGAACTAAGATCCCACAAGTCACATAGTAAAAGTGAAAGTGAAAGTCGTTCATTCCTGACTCTTTACAATCCCATGGACTGTATAGTCCCTGGAATTCTCCAGGCCAGAATACTGGAGTGTGTAGCCTTTCCCTTCTTCAGGGGATCTTCCCAACCCAGGAATCAAACTGGGATCTCCTGCAATGCAGGTGGATTCTTTACCAACTGAGCTATTAGGCAATCCACAAGCCACGTGGCATGGCCAAAAAAACCATCAAGAGCATTAAGTCAAGTTTTCCTTCAAAACAATCCAAAGTTTTAGTTAATTAGTCAGACTCAAATTTAAAACAATTCTTTTTAATGGAAGAAAATGGATATTCATGAACTCTGCTTCAGTAATTGTAACCAGAATGAATTACCATAAAAACACAGACAAAGCTTTGTTCTCATTTTGAAAGAAGCTTATGTCTATATCAATATATCAGTAAAATTCTATATGAGGTTTAAACTTAAAACATCTACCAACTTTTTAAAAGAACTTTATCACTACTTTCAGAAAACTAAATTAAACTGCTACTGTAGACCATGTTCACTTTCCTCTATAATACCACTTTTTTCAAAACTACAATAAAGATGCAGTCACGTGGCTTTTTCATTACTTTGTAGTTTGTGTAGAAAGCCTGCATTTTTATTTTATACTTTAGATAATTCAATATGAGTCATACAAAAAATAGTCTTTTCTCTATAAAACAGCTATGAGAGTTTTGTTTGTAAATATTTATATTGCTTCTGCCTCTAATAAAATCGGTAAACACTTTGGCAGGGTATTAAAGAGATCTCTCAGTTTCTTCCCACACATTGTCTAAAGATGCAGAGAAATGCCAGAGGAACTTGCAGAGCTTTTCTCTTAAAGGAAAATAAAGTTTTAAAGTTGCTATTACAAAAATAATACATGCTTATTACAAAAACGATCAAATAGAGAATGGTATGGAATTAATACAGTTCTTTCATACTTTTCCTACTTTGAGATAATTTGTGTAAAGAGTATAGGAAAAATGCCTGGCACATATCTAGAATTTAATACATAATTGCTACTATCGATGTAATTAGCATATAAGTGAAAGGAGATCCTCAAAGGACTTTGGATAAGGGGTGATATGATCAAAGATGAGCATGGCCAGCAAAATCAGTGTGCATTCTAGATAAGGTATGGCAAAGCTTCTATTTAAAAGCAGATTCCTTGTGTTCTGTAACTCAAGGGGTGGGAGAACTATTTGCACAGAATACAAAGTGAATGTTGCTTCTTGTGGTTGAGCATTGCAGCAGCCTTGACAGGAGACTCTAGCTGTAGTTCAAACTAGAATATGAAAATGATGAATAAACAAAATGTGTTACGTGGGCCTCCCAAGTGGTACTAGTGGTAGAGAATCTGCCTGCCAATGTAGGAGACTCAAGAGATGTGAGTTTGATCTCTGTCTGGATTGGGAAAATCCCCTGAGGTAGGAAACGACAACCCCAGTTCAGTATTCTTGTCTGGAAAATTCCATTAGCAGAAGAGACTGGTGGGCTACAATCCATGGGACTGCAAAGAGTCGGACACTACTGAGCAAATTACATGCATACAATTCAATCATAAAAAGGAATGAACCTCTGACACACGATACAATGTGGTCAAAACTTGAAAACATCATGCTGAGTGAAAGAAGCCAGGTAAACAGGTCACACATTGTATGATTCTATTTACACGAAACATGCAGAATAAAGAAATCCCTAGAAATAGAAGGCAGATTAATAGTTGCCTGGAGCTAAGTAAGGGGAGAAAGGACTGGGGACTGACTGCTTAAGGGAATATGATGTTTATACCCAGGACCATGCCCTGGGGCTTTAGTTATTTAAACAAATAAATTAATTCTCTGCCCCCTCTTAGTTTTGCTAAGTCTTATTTTTATTACATACTTGATCTCAAGAACTGAAGCTCTGGCTAGGTCTTTGAGGCAGGGACTCAGCAAAGGCTAAAGAAGACACAGCTTCTCTTCCTGGACCAAAGTCTACAACTAAACAAATGCTTTTCACTTATTCCTACTCTTCCTATTATTTCTCATTTCTAATACTATAACTATTACTGCCCAAGCTCTACTGTTATCCCTATAGCCATTACAACTGAGTTTATACAGCTGCTGTTACTAATTGTACTACTACCATAACTACTCCTTGATTAAGAAGGTAAAACATTGTTCTATTCACCTTGCCAACAAAGGTCCACATAGTTAAAGCTGTGGTTTTTCTAGTAGTCATGTACAGATATGAGAGTTGGACCATAAAAAAGGGTTGAGCGCCAAATGCTTTTGAATTGTGATACTGGAGAAGATTCTTGAGAGTCCCTTGGACAGCAAGGAGATCAAACCAGTCCATCCTAAAGGAAATTAACTCTGAATATTCATTGGAAGGAATAATGCTGAACCTGAAGCTCCAATACTTTGGCCACCTCATGCAAAAAGCTGATTTATTAGAAAAGACCCTGATGCTGGGAAAGATTGAGGGCAGGAGAAGGTGGTGACAGAGGATGAGATAGTTGGATGACATCTCCAATTCAATGAACATGGGTCTGAAAAAACTGCAGGAGATAATGACGGACAGGGGAGCCTGGCTAGTCCATGGGGTCGCCAAGAGTCAGACACAACTTAGCAACTGAACAATAACAAGTCACTTAAATCTGTAATCCTTAAAGGTGCCATGAACTATTATCAATACCCTACGTACAGATGAGGAAACACTTAAGAGGCCAGATTCACAACAATAAAGATGTCAAGCCTGCGTTGAATGGCTCATTGCACTTCATGTTGCTGACAGCGTATTGGTCCTCCTATGAGAACTAGTCACCCACATCCCTGACAATGGAGAGAGAGGAACTGAACCACCACGGATGGTACTAGTACTCTAGATCTTTTTCTACCACCCAACCATGACTGACTGAATAAAGGACAGGCACCTAACTCAAGAATGTAATTCACCAACTAAGAAACTCGGGCCCTGATGCAAAAAGTATAATGAGATCATTATCAGAAATGTATACAATGAAATTGTTGAAGAGTAACGAGTAGTAAAATCAGAAGCAGAAAGGATGCCAAGAGGAAAGAAAAAGGCAAGCCCTTTTCAGGGAAAAGTTATAAGGAAGCAAAAAATATGAGTAAATGGAGGCCACCAATGAGTAAGGAGAAGAGAACTAAATAGATTCAAAAAGAGAAGCAGAGATGCTGTTAGGAAGAGAAAGCTGTGTGGGGAGGAGGTGAGGAGGGTATCAGGACTCTGAAGTTGCCATGGATTTTGATGAGGGCTGTTTTTGGATAACTCAGTCTTATTTTTACATAATTCACACTTATTTTTTACAATTTAGGGTGTTTGGATGAGATCTTTGTTCTTTCCAACCAGGCAAACTTGATTACGTCTCTGGGCTACAAGATGGAACATGGCACATGGGGAAAACAAAATTGCAGTGAAAGTAATACAGATTTTGCCTGTAAGTAGACTGGAAAAACCTTTCCCCTCCCCGAACCTCTAGCTATAATACCTATCACAGAGAATAGTGTTGATAGCAGAATCTGCTCCAGGCTAAGTATATAGATGTAAATAGTGAGGCTTTGCCTTAGAAGCAGACAGGAAAGAGCCAAACAAGTAACTTGTGAATTACAGCAACCTTCCAAATACTGCCTTCAGTGGTCCCATGTGATGAGAATGAATGCCCATAACAATGTTCTAGTACATCGTAATTTGAGAAATGTATACCAGATTCTATAATTTTTTTTCAATAAACAGGGCTTGGAGGGTATTATTCCATCAGTAAATCAGAAACGCCAAACATCCTGAATGTCCACACCCCCCCAAACTCGGCTTTCACTGGAGTTGTACTTGACACTCATTAAATGTGAAGCTGTGCTGGAAGAACAAGCTGAAATCACTCTGAGGGTGACATTGTGGAAGGGTGGGAACAGACTGATCCCACACGGACTCCAGTTCAGAAAGATATCAGAGCCTCAGGTTATTAACTTCGGTTGAATCAACTATATATCGCATCCTTATTCTAAGTTCAATATGTCTTCTACTTCTTTCTCCTTTCCATTTACAGATACTCACTCCAGGGAAGAGTTAGTTGAAAATGTCCTTACTCTCCAGGCATATGCTTGTAAAAGAGGTGGGAGAGTGTTTGCTGAGCATTCTGCTGAAACAGAGACTGCCTGGGTGAAACATGGATTGGTTTTCCTGAGACAGGGCCAGTCTCTAAACAGTTTCATGTATTAAAAGAGCAATGCATTCTCCTCTGAGAGTCTGGGCTAAAGAATGATACTCTGTTGCCATGGTATCAAAAAACTACTGCAAGAAAGTAATAAACACTTTGTGATGGATAGAACCTACATGGCAAATAAATTTCCCCAAATCCTTGGTGTAACTTGAGCACCAAGTTTGTAAACTGAGGAAAAGTAATAGAAGAAAAAGCATTCTCTTTCTGTAATTTCCATATATATCTTTTTATTTTCTCTGTGTGTATTTTACCAACAAAATGATCTGTTTGAAGGTCTGTTTTTATCTCTCCTATTGAGGTTCATCTCTTTTAAATAGTTTCTTCAAAGGGCTTAAATATGTATATTTTAAGATAAAACAAGGTTACAAAATTCCCTTGCCACAGTTTCTAGTAGAGTTGAGATAAATTTTAATTAGGACTTCCCTGATGGCTCAGTGGTAAAGAATCCACCCGCCAATGCAGGAAACACAGGTTCCATCCCTGAGTTGGGAAGATTCCTTAGAGTAGGAAATGGCAACCCACTGGAGTACTCTTGCCTGGAAAATTCCATGGACAGAGGAGCCTCACAGGCATAGTCCATGGTGTCCCAAAATAGTTAGACACAATGTAGCAATCAGACAACAGCAACAAAGTTTAATGGAAGTGAGTTACAAGAATGCTGATACTCAATATGTTGCTTTTCATGGCAAAGTTCTTTAGGTACATGCTTACATTTCAAATATATGAAGGTAAGACGATTATGACCAACCTAGACAGCATATTCAAAAGCAGAGACATTACTTTGCAAACAAAGGTCCGTTTAGTCAAGGCTATGGTTTTTCTGTGGTCATGTATGGATGCGAGAGTTGGACTATAAAGAAAGCTGAGCACTGAAGAATTGATGCTTTTGAACTGTGGTGTTGGAGAAGACTCTTGAGAGTCCCTTGGACTGCAAGGAGATCCAACCAGTCCATACTAAAGGAGATCAGTCCTCTGTATTCTTTGGAAGGAATGATGCTGAAGCTGAAACTCCAGTACTTTGGCCACCTCATGCGAACAGTTGACTCATTGGAAAAGACTCTGATACTGGGAGGGATTGGAGGCAGGAGGAGAAGGGGACGACAGAGGATGAGATGGCTGGATGGCATCACCGACTCGATGGATGTGAGTTTGAGTGAACTCCAGGAGTTGGTGATGGACAGGGAGGCCTGGCGTGGTGTGACTCATGGGGTTGCAAAGAGTCAGACATGACTGTATGACTGAACTGAACTGAACTGAAGACAATCCAGTAAGCTTAGATTCCAGGGACCATCTCTTAGTCAGAAGATAATCATTTCAGTCTCATTTTGTGTGCATGTGCGGTTTGAGTACAATGAGGGAGTGGCAATTACCCTTCTGTTTTAATAGAACCTTCATTCACTAGAAAACATCCTTCTTGTCAAAAAATAATGTAGGAAGGCCCAAATATTTCAGCAATTCAAATCAGAAAGGAAAAGCTTCTTTTGGGAGGAAGCAAATAGAGGGCTGTTAATTTCTAAATTTATTTAAAGCTGAGACAGCACCAGGGTTTAAAGTACTTGGGAGTAGAGAAAATCTGAGCACATCATTACTATAGATAATGCTCAGTGATTACCCTCATTTTATGCTTAATTTCTGCTCTGCCATTAAGATCTTTAAGAAGGATGACTTAGTGAAGGGGTCAAACTTTCAATATCTAGTTAGCATACTAATAATTGCAACAATAATAATAACAACGTTATTTAGTCACTGAACTGCCAGGCACTGGGCTCACTGTTAAACATTTCAGGCCCTTCAAAATCTCAGAAAAATTCTACAATCTGGGAGAGATTATACTCACTTTAACGTGTTTTTAGTTTCATTATGACTCTACTAAAAGTCTGAGGGAGATGTAAAATTGTTGATCTCAAAGAACATATAATAAGGAAAATTTTATATGTACATACAGGGCCAAGGGCTTCTCTGGTGGCTCAGTGGTAAAGAATCTTGCAATACAGGAGATGCAGGTCCAATTCCTGGGTCAAGAAGATCCCCTGGAAAAGGACATGGCAACTCACTCCGGTATTCTTGCCTGGGAAGTCCCATGGACAGAGGAGCCTGGCGGGCTACAGCCCATAGTGTCTCAAAAGAGTCAGACGCAACTTAGCTACTAAACAACAATACAACAGATAGGGACGTTATGGAGCACAATTAAGGATAAAATCTTGGAGCACAAAGCATAATTGGAGGACAATAATTTTGAAAATATGATAGATTAATTCTTGCGTCACCAAAACCC
This sequence comes from Madoqua kirkii, assembly GCA_006408675.1. Taxonomy (NCBI): domain Eukaryota; kingdom Metazoa; phylum Chordata; class Mammalia; order Artiodactyla; family Bovidae; genus Madoqua; species Madoqua kirkii. The sequence continues at coordinate 15,263 of SJYC01062552.1, forward strand.
CAGTTCAGAACTGTCTATCTGGCAAGCATGGTCTGTACTGTGTTCAGCAATATGACCAAGAAACTCATTCTCTCCATGTCGTTAGAGAGGGTTAATGAATCTGAACATCCCTCTTCAGCACTTTGGATCATTGCTTTCAGCAACATATATTATCCATATTCCATTATCCATCCATCAGATGGTAGATTTTTATATTAATGTAGTTGATGACCTCAAATTCACTCTTGAAAACTCATCAATTTCCCTTGCTATTAAATAATCTAATCAAAGGAAGGAGAATTGCTTTTAACAATTGTAAGAACCTTACAAATTTTCTAGTCCCTAATTTTTCTTTTATACATTTAAAATTGATGTCAGCTACATAAAATCTTGGGTTATAAACCTAGATTGCTTAAATTACTGCTTTATCCTCAACTAAATGTAGCTGATATTTGCTCACTACTCACCATAGGCTGGGTATTGTGCTAAGGGCTGAGAATATAGTGGTAGACAAAACACAGTGCTGTGGGAAATGGCAAATTTTGGACAGTATTTGACTATTCAGTCCAGTTGCTCAGTAGTGCCTGACTCTTTGTGACCCCATGAACCACAGCACGCCAGACCTCCCTGTCCATCACCAACTCCCAGAGTCCACCCAAACCCATGTCCAGTGATTCAGTGATGCCATCCAACCATCTCATCTTCTGTTGTCCCCTTCTTCTCCCGCCCTCAATCTTTCCCAACCTCAGGGTCTTTTCAAATGAGTCAGCTCTTCACATCTGGTGGCTGAAGTATTGGAGTTGCAGCCTCAACATCAGTCCTTCTAATGAACACCCAGGACTGATCTCCTTTAGGATGGACTGGTTGGATCTCCTTGCAGTCCAAGAGACTCTCTAGAGTCTTCTCCAACAACACAGTTCAAAAGCATCAATTCTTCAGTGCTCAGCTTTCTTTATAGTCCAACTCTCATATCCATACATGACTACTGGAAAAACCATAGCCTTGACTAGATGGACCTTTGTTGACAAAGTAATGTCTCTGCTTTTTAATATACTGCCTAGGTTGGTCATCACCTTTCTTCCAAGGAGTAAGCATCTTTTATTTCATGGCTGCAATCATGATCTGCAGTGATTTTGGAAATTAAATCTGCCACTGTTTCCATTGTTTCCCCATCTATTTCCCATGAAAAGATGGGACGGGATGCCATGATCTTCATTTTCTGAATGTTGAGCTTTAAGCCAACTTTTTCACTCTCCTCTTTCACTTTCATCAAGAGGCTCTTTAGTTCTTCTTGGCTTTCTGCCATAAGGGTGGTGTCATCTGCATACCTGGGGTTTTCAAATTTTCTACTGGCAATCTTAATTCCAGCCTGTGCTTCTCCCAGCCCAGTGTTTGTCATGATATACTCTGCATATAAGTTAAATAAGCAGAGTGACAATATAGCCTTGCCGTACTCTTTTTCTTATTTGGAACCAGTCTGTTGTTCCATGTCCAATTCTAACTGTTGCTTCCTGATCTGCATACAGATTTCTCAAGAGGCAGATCAGGTGGTCTGGTATTCTCATCTCCTTCAGAATTTTCCAGTTTATTGTGATCCACATAGTCAAAGGCTCTGGCATAGTCAATACAGCAGAAATAGATGTTTTGCTGAAACTCTCTTGCTTTTTCGATGCTCCAGTGGATGTTGGCAGTTTGTTGGCAATTTATCTCTCCTTGCTGTTCTTTGCAACTCTGCACTCACATGGGTATATCTTTCCTTTTCTCCTTTGCTTTTTGCTTCTCTTCTTTTCATAGCTATTTGCAAGGCCTCCTCAGATAGCCATTTTGCTTTTTTGCATTTCTTTTTCTTGGAGATTGTCTTTATTTCTGTCTCCTGTACAATGTCATGAACCTACGTCCATAGTTCATCAGGCACTCTATCAGATCTAGTCCCTTAAGTCTATTTCTCACTTCTAATGTATAGTCATAAGGAACTTGATTTAGGTCATACCTGAATGGTCTAGTGGTTTCCCTCACTTTCTTCAAATTCAGTCTGAATTTGGCAATGAGTTCATGATCTGAGCCACAGTCAGCTCCCAGTCTTGTTTATGCTGATTGTATAGAGCTTCTCCTAAGAGTAATTTGAGTATTACTTATCTATAAGGTTCATACATGTTTAAGCTACTGTGTCAGTAACAGGATGCCAATGGCCTTAATGAGATTTGTCATTTAATTCATGTCTCAAGGTGTCAGCTTCTATGACATTACATTTCATACCTTGCCTAATTCTTTTAATAACCATGTGAGATATTTGCCAATGTACCCATTTTGTATATGAAGAACTTGTGACTTAGATGGATCAAACACCTTGATTATGGTCAAATGGCTAAAGGTTGGACTGGACGCATATCTACTTTCAAGTCTTAACTCTTGGCCCTGCACTGTGCTTCTGAGATCTCTTTCTTAATGCTATGTTTCCAACCTTTTCTTAGATATTGATAAATTTTAAAAATATAACCTGGATATATGGTCAAATCAGTTTCTCCAATGCTTTGCCTAAAAAGCATGCAACATGTAAAGATTATATTTTGAGATATTTTGGTCACTTAGCTAGTTTTCAAAAGTGCAAATCACTATATTGTTAGATCAGAGGGGCAAACATGCAGAGAATCTCATATTTTCCTCAAAGCAAATAGCATCACTATGTCAGGTAAAGAACATGGGCTTTGAAATCTCACACACCTGGCTTTAAACCACAGCTTTTTCTTTCTCTCCTGGTATAGTGTTGGCTATGTTTCCAAAAACCTCACAGTGAACCTTATAGTGAACATTTTTTCATGCATAAAAAAGTAGCTCCAAGAGGACTGTGATGGAGAATAAATAACATCAAATATGTAATGGACCTAATGCAATGACAGGTGTATTGGCTGTTTAATAAATGTTCATTTGGAGAATGGAGCAAAATTACAAAATAAGAAACTGTATAAGATGATCTGCACCAGAAAGAATGTGGCCAACGGTGGTAAAAGAAATGCCTTCTAAGTAACAATTTAGGTCCATAGAAGAACAATGGGCATAACGGGAACAAGATGTGATGGGGCTAAATTCTCTACTGGCTGTAAACATTTGCATCCCTCTGAAAGGTTTGACCACTTCCAATTTGCCTTGATTCATGGACCTAACGTTCCAGGTTCCTATGCAATATTGCTCGTGGAAGTGAGAAATATATTTAAGGGACTAGATCTGATACAGTACCTGATAAACTATGAACAGAGGTTCTTGACATTGTACAGGAGACAGGGATCAAGATCATCTCCATGGAAAAGAAATGCAAAAAAGCAAAATGGCTGTCTGAGGAGGCCTTACAAATAGCTGGGAAAAGAAGAAAAGAAGAAGTAAAGGAGAAAAAGAAAGATATACCCATCTGAATGCAGAGATCCAAAGAATAGCAAGGAGAGATAAGAAAGCCTTCCTCAGTGATCAGGGCAAGGAAATAGAGAAAAACAAGAGAATGGGAAAGACTAGAGATCTTTTCAAGAAAACTAGAGATACCAGGGGAACATTTCATGCAAAGATGGGCTAAATAAAGGACCGAAATGGTATGGACCTAACAGAAGCAGAAGATATTAAGAAGGACACAAAGAACTATACAAAAGAGATCTTCACAACCCAGATAATCACGATGGTGGGATCACTCACTTAGAACAAGACATCCTGGAATGTGAAGTCAAGTGGGCCTTAGGAAGCAAAGCTAATGAAGGTGACGGAATTCCAGTTGAGCTCTTTAAAATCCTGAAAAATGATGCTGTGAAAGTGCTTCACTCTATATGCCAGCAAATGTGGAAAGCTCAGCAGTGGCCACAGGACTGGAAAAGGTCAGTTTTCATTCGAATCCCAAAGGAAGGCAATGCCAAAGAATACTCAAACTACCATACAATTACACTCATCTCACATGCTAGTAAAGTAATGCTCAAAATTCTCCAAGCCAGGCTTCAGCAATATGTGAACCATGAACTTCCAGATGTTCAAGCTAGTTTTAGAAAAGGCAGAGGAAACAGAGATCAAGTTGCCAACATCTGTTGGATCATCGATAAAGCAAGAGAGTAGCAGAAAAACATCTATTTCTGCTTTATTGACTATGCCAAAGCCTTTGACTGTGTGGATCACAATAAACTGTAGAAAATTCTGAAAGAGATGGGAATACCAGACCACCTGACCTGCCTCTTGAGAAATCTGTATGCAGGTCAGGAAGCAACAGTTTTGGCAGTGCCTGCTAAGTCGCTTCAGTCATGTCTGACTCTTTGCAGCCTATAGACTGGAGCCTGGAAGGCTCCTCTGTCCGTGGGATTCTCCAGGCAAGAATACTGAAACAGGTTGCTATTACCTCCTCCAGGGGATCTTCCTGACTCAGGGATCAAACCTGCATCTCTTCTGTTCCCTGCGTTGGCAGGCAGGTTTGTTTACCTCTAGTGCCACTTGGGAAGCCCCAGGTCTTTGGCGAGCACTTTCTCAAAAAATGAACAACAATGAGTCTGTCGTCTCAGTGATAGTTACTGATAGTATTGTAAGCAATGATAAAATTCAAACCTTCAAGCTAAAATCTGAATTTTGAGGAAAAACTTGTCAATTAGGACTTTCTGCTGTGAGCTAAGCAACTTCCTAATACTGTAAGACTTTTCTGATGAGCTTGGTGGTGTTTTTGATATTATATAATGAAATATGTCAAAATTTGGAAGATCTGCTTAAATCAGCAAGCCAGTTCTTTTCTACATGGACAAAGCACAATGTTACAAAATTATGTCTGGCAGAAAGTTCCATTCAAAGTGCAAGACAGACCAATGGATTTCAATGAAACAGAGTAAAAAATTTCACTGATATGTTTCTAGACTTCACAGTGGAACTAATCTTTAAGAAACTACTGCTCACAAATTTGGGTGTGAAATTAAAAGAGTATATCTATACTATCTGAAAAGGTTATTAAAATCCACTTCCTTTTTCTAACTGCATATCAGGGCAACGCTGGATTTTTTTTTTTCATTTCTCAACCCAAACAACAAATTGCAACACAATGAATTAAAAAGTGAACGTGAAAACCTATCTATTTTCTACCGTCAGACATTAAGGAGTTTTACCAAAAAAATGTTAAAACAATGCCACTCTTCTGGGTTTTTAAAGAAAATATAGTTATTTTCATAACAGTGTGTCAAAGTTAACATATTTATTATTTTTTTCTATTTGAATTAATATTTTTGGGATGTTGTTGCTATTGTTCAGTCACTAAGTTGTGTCCAACTCTTTGTGACCCCATCAACAGCAGCATGCCAGGCTCCTATGTCCTTCATTATCTCCCAGAGTTTGCTCAAAGCCATGTCCATTGAGTTGGTGGTGCTATCGAAACATCTCATTCTCTGCTTTTGCCTTCAGTCTTTCCCAGCATCAGGGTCTTTTCCATTAAGTCAGCTCTTCACATCAGGTGACCAAAGCACTAGAGCCTCAGCTTCAGCCTCAGTCCTTCCAGTGAATATTCAGGACTGATTTCCTTTAGGATGGACTGGTTTGATCTCCTTGCAGTCCAAGGGGCTCTCAAGAGTCTTCTCCAACATCACAATTTGAAAGTTCTTCAATACTCAGCCTTCTTTATGGTACAACTCTCACATCCGTACATGACTACTGGAAAAACCATATTTTTGACTATACATACCTTTGTCAGATATGCAGATGACACCACCCTTATGGCGGAAAGCAAAGAACTAAAGAGCCTCTTGGTGCAAGTGAAAAAGGAGAGTGAAAAAGTTGGCTTAAAACTCAACATTCAGAAAACTAAGATCACGGCATCTGGTCCCATCACTTCATGGCAAATAAATGGGGAAACAATGGAAACAGTGACAGACTTTGTTTTGGGGGCTCCAAAATCACTGCAGATGGTGACTGAGGCCATGAAATTAAAAGAAGCTTTCTCCTTGGAAGGAAGGTTATAAACAACCTAGACAGCGTATTAAAAAGCAGAGACATTACTTTGCCAACAAAGGTCCATCTAGTCAAAGCTATGGTTTTACCAGTAGTCATGTTTCATGGCATCTGGTCCCATCACTTCATGGAAAATAGATGGGGAAACAGTGGAAACAGTGGCTGACTTTATTTGGGGGGGCTCTAAAATCACTGCAGATGGTGATTGCAGCTATGAAATTAAAAGACGCTTACCCCTTAGAAGGAAAGTTATGACCAACCTAGATAGTATATTCAAAAGCAGAAACATTACTTTGTCAACAAAGGTCTGTCTAGTCAAGGCTATGGTTTTTCCAGTAGTCATGTGTGGATGTGAGAATTGGACTATAAAGAACGCTGAATGCTGAAGAATTGATGCTTTTGAACTGTGGTGTTGGAGAAGACTCTAGAGAGTCCCTTGGACTGCAAGGAGATCCAACCAATGCATCCTGAAGGAGATCAGTCTTGAATGTTCATTGGAAGGACTGACGTTGAAGCTGAAATGCCAATACTTTGGCCACCTGATGTAAAGAGCTGACTCATTTGAAAAGACCCTGATGCTGGGAAAGATTGAAAGTAGGAAGAGAAGGGGACGACAGAGGATGAGATGGTTGGATGGCATCACTGACTCAATGGAGATGAGTTTGAGTAAACTCCTGGAGTTGGTGATGTTGAGAACGGCCTGGCCTGCTATATTCCCTGGGGTCTCGAAGAGTTGGACACAACTGAGTGACTGAACTGAACTGATCTGAACCGAACCATGGAAGGTTAGAGGGATGCTGAAGCTGAAGCTCCAATACTTTGGCCACCTGATAAGAAGAGTCAACACATGGGAAAAGACTCTGATGCTGGGAAAGTTTGAGGGTAGCAGAAGCAGGGGGCAGCAGAGGGTGAGATGGCCGGATCGCATCATCGACTCAATGGACGTAAGTTTGAGCAAACTCCAGGAGATAGTGAAGGACAGGATATCCTGGCATGCTGCAATCCATGGGGTCACAAGGAGTCAGACATGACTGAGCGACTAAATGACAACAGTCATGAAGGGAAAGGCACGATTTCCCTTTTGAAAGTAATGAAAGAGAATGTAGAGTCCTTTCAATGTGACAATGGAGAACATTTCATGGCACCCTTGAGATCACCATCTGCTCTATGTCCCACCTTCATCTCACTCCCAAACAGAAGGCTGATCAGGCTTTAGAAATGGTACAGGCTGTATCTATTCTATCCAGGGGCTAGAAAGAAGCCACAGCAACATCCACAGCCCAGGATGCCTGTTTGCATAGGATTCTCTTTGTTGGAAGCAAACGAATCTACACTGGTAGAACAGAATGTGACTATCTTACTGATCACAGGTAAATCAGCATCCTTTGCTTTCAGAATCCCAGTGCATCTGGGCTTTAGGCACTCAGGTGATTAGAGAGTTATTCCCTAAAGTACCAGATAAACATTTATACTTGAAAACAAGAAAAGGAGATAAATAAAGGATAAATTGAGGTTCCTCTGGCTGTCCACAGGGTAGTAAAGCAATAAAGGAAAGGAAAGAAGCTTTTTACTTCAGCGTTCTCATTCTCAGAGGAAATTGACATTTTCAAGAGTGACCATTTACCTAGGACTTTCTACAAGCCAGAAACATACTATCTCTGCTCTGCACATCGACCCTGCAAAATAAACGTTATTTTAGATGAGGAAATTGAATCACAAAAAGTAAATTGCTCAAATCACAAAATTAATAACTGAAAGAAATGAATTTGAAAGCCGAGTCTGTACAAAGTCCACGCCAAGCCAACTTAGACTCAACAGGATAGAAGTGAAGCTTCTTGATAGATTCCACTGCAAGACCTCCAGAGCCCTACAGATGTATAGTTAATTCTTGCACATTAATTTAATCACTTGTTAGAGTGGTGAGTGCCAGACAATGGAGGTAGGTTGAGCAAAAGCAAACATCATACATAGAAGCCCTGCTCATATTGCAGAATCCTAAATATCAACTCACTTTTGAATCATCTATAATAGTAATAACCAGGATCCCTCATGCATATATTAACACAGGACTCCCTTACACCCTTGATGGGATTCAAAAGCAAAAGAAGAAGTTAGAAAATCTACTTTCCAGGTTTAAAATGTACTTGTTTTTGAATAGCCTGTTAATAAAAATATCCATTGTCTCAAACTCCCTATGTGCTGCTGCTGCTGCTGCTGCTGCTAAGTCGCTTCAGTCATGTCCAACTCTGTGCAACCCCATAGACAGCAGCCTACCAGGCTCCTCTGTCCATGGGATTCTCTAGGCAAGAATACTGGAGTGGGGTGCCATTGCCTTCTCCAATGCATGAAAGTGAAAAGTGAAAGTGAAGTCACTCAGTCATGTCCAACTCTTAGTGACCCCATGGACTGCAGCCTACCAGGCTCCTCCGTCCTTGGGATTTTTCATGCAAGAGTACTGGAGGGGGTGCCATTGCCTTCTCTGATGTAGACATACTCAAGACGATAAAAAGAAGTTTAGAAAACAAAGGCAACAGCTTTAAATATTTAAATGATTAAAATGAAAATTAAAAATAGATTCCCTTTCAATGAAATGTTTTAAATTTTAAATCATGTTTGATTTCTAAAGCTGGAAGAGATGCATGTTAAGTGTTAAAGATGTCTAACATGACAATGTGTACTCAATAAAAAAAATATATGGTTCATTTTTCTATGCAATTTCCAATTTATTTTGTCAGGTCCAATCTCCCACTGGAAATGCAGGCAAACATCCTTAAGTTTGTAAGATTAAGGACTAATAGTATGTTCTATCAATTTTGGAAGAGAAAGAAACCTGGTTCAATATATTATTTGCCTGGTATAATAGTCTTGAGAATCAGCCAATAAGTAATTCCTATCAGCTGCTCTGAATTTGTTTTCATGTCAGAATTTGTGACTACTTCAGAAGATGGATGAGAGTCTTTATTTCCTTCAGGAGGCTGTGCTTTAGATGGCAAGAGAAGATACAAATAAGGTATGAGCCTTGTGCTAAAGTAAACACGACTCTGCTGCTGCTGCTGAGTCGCTTCAGTCATGTCTGACCCTGTGTGACCCCATAGACGGCAGCCCACCAGGACCCCCCGTCCCTGGGATTCTCCAGGCAAGAACCCTGGAGTGGGTTGCCATTTCCTTGTCCACTGCATGAAAGTGAAAAGTGAAAGTGAAGTCACTCAGTCATGTCCGACTCATAGCGATCCCATGGACTGCAGCCTACCAGGCTCCTCCATCCATGGGATTTTCCAGGCCAGAGTACTGGAGCGGGGTCATTGCTTTCTCTGAAACATGACTCTAGAGGCCTGGAAAAGGGACTTCAACATGAAATGATCGTTTTGGAGAAGATGCTGTGATATGAGAGGATCTTGGCTAGAGAAGTCACATGGAGATAGGTGAAGACTTCAGTGGGGGCGTTTGAATCCCATGGTCTCCCTGGGCAGGGGCAGCTAACATGGACATTGATGTTTAATTATCTATAAATCCCAAGAGGCAGAGTAACAGCATCTCCAGAGACATGTGAGTGTCCATCTTAGGCCATCTTACAAATAGGTCTTAGTAGCACGGTATCCCCACTTTGATGTAGTCAGGGTATGACATTGTTTCACCTCAGGAAAATGTGCACCCACTCCAGCAATCTTGCCTGAGAATTCCGTGGACAGAGGAGGCTGATGTGTCACAGCGCATGGGGCTGCTGTGTTGGACACTACAGAGGGACTAATACTTCCACTTTCCACTGTGTGAGAATACAAAGGAAGCATGTTTAAAGTTCAGGATAAAAATGTTGTTTTTCTTTGGAAAAGTTAGAAGAAAATTTGAATTGTTTTATCTCATGACTCACTCACATTGTGTACACACAGAGAGTCGCAAATACACACCCAAAGTGCAAGAATGTCTTCAAACAGTGATTTACAGCACTGTTGCATGAACTGGTGCTGATCAGGCAATATAAAGATCACCAGGAAACATGACTGCAAAAGTGCATCCTTGAAGGTCCATGGTCCAGTAGCTACAGAGCAGTGCTTTGGGAATTTGTACTTTTTACTGAATATCCTGAAGTAGTTTGGAAGAGAGAGGAAAGATTTACTGCTCTACCTCCTCTGTGGTGGATCCTCATCCTTCTTTGTGTAGATAATCCTATTAGTGGAGAGTTCAGTATCTCATGAGATAGTTTTATTGGATTACTTTGAATTCATCCTAGAGGATGAAAAAAGCCAGTCACAGAAAGACTAGTCCTGCATGACTCCACTTGTTAGAGGTATCCATAATAGCAAACTCATGGAGGCAGAAACTTGGGTGATACCTGAGGATATCTGAGGAAATGCAAGCCTGGCTCAAACCCTGGTCTTGTCAAAGACTCCACATTTGAACTATTGTTATAAAACCTCTCATTAAATCCTCCAGGGTGGGGCACATAGTTTACTGAGGCAGAAATCCAGGCTGTCTCCCTTTGCCTAGCAAAATAACAAAACTGTTTTTTATATTTCACCATCCCCCTCTCACCCCATCAACACCCCCCTCCCCTGCAAAAATTCAGACAATAGTGACTGCCAGGGCCAGGTAATAGAGGAAAGGGAAGTTATTGGTTACTAGGTATAAGGCTCCAGTTATGCTAGATGAATTAGTTTTAGAGACCTAGTGTGCAATATAGTGCCAATAGTTAAGTGTATAGTACAGTATGTCTCAAAATTTATTGAAAGAATAAATTTGCTAATAGAATAGATAAAAGAAATATTCAGTAGTTTTACAGTAAGAACAAAAGCAAAGGAAACATGAAAACTTTGGGAGATATTGTATCTCTTACCTTAATTTTGTGTAAATATCACAAGTACTTGCATGCACTCAAACCCACCAACTTGTTTACATAAATATGTGTAGCTCTTTGTGTATCAATTATACCTCAACAAAGCTGTTAAAATGTGTTTCCATATATAAGACCAAATTTTGCAGTTTTTTTCTCTGCAGTCTAATTTCAGACCCTCCATGAAGAAAGCCCCTACTTTATTCTGTGAAAGCGTTCAGATGGTTTTATAATTATTGAGCTATTTTTATAATCGTCCGGATTCTTATTTTCTTAAATGGAACAACCCCACCCCACTTATGCTAAAATCTCCTTGTGTCAAACAGTTTCCAGGGCATTCATCATCCTTGACACTTGACTGTCAACAGCCCAGGCCTGTCAGCATCCTCCTCCCACTCCCTCTCCTCTCTGTCAATGCGTGACTTCCTGCTTACTCATCACTTGCACGTCAATGACTCTCCAACAGTGGTCTCCACCCCCAGGTCTCTCATACCCTATGCCTACCAGATACCATCTCACATATCATCTCATCTCTCAGAATTCAGCATGTCTAAAAGTGAACTCATTCTTTTCCCCCAAACTCATGCCTTCTCCTCCTCTCCCTTCATTTCCTCCATGTCTTCCCCTCTCCCTTCTCTTTTTCTGTATTTCCCATTTAGAAACTAGAACCATCACCCACCTTGCTGTTTATCAGGTCCCTGAAGGCTTCCCTGTCTTTTCCCTCTCACTCACTCTTTTTACGAAGTAGATAATCAAGTCCCAATGATTCTATCAGCTAAGTACCTTTGAATTATACTTTCTTTTATCTCCATTGTTCTGCTTAAGTTCAGGCCCCCAAACTATAATAATTATATCCTCAATATTCTTCCTACCACGATACTCACTCTATAATCAGTTCCCCACTCTGATACCAGGAAACTGTCAAAAATGTAAACATGATCGTAGTATTTCTCTGTTCACCATTGATTGGAGGATCTCCATTACCTTCTAGAAGAAACTCAAACTCCACAACCTAGGAAACAAGGTGCTGATGCTTTGACTTCTGCCTTCCCCACATGGCGCATGGTCTTCCCTGGTGTATCAGTTATACCTGAAAGGTAAAGAACAGCTCATGGTTATTTTTAAGTTAGTGCATGTATTCCAAATGTTTGGGAGCTTTTAGAGACATCTTTTAGCAGCTGATTTTCTGTATCAATTCCATTTTGATGAAAGAATAAATTCTGTATAATTTCAGTTTTCTTCAATATATTAAGACTTTTTATGCACACACTCACACACACAAAATGAACAGCTCAGTCAGTAAAGAATCCACCTGTAGTGCAGGAGACCCAGGTTCAATCCCTGAGTAAGGAAGATCCTCTGCAGATGGAAATAGCAACTCACCCAAATATTCTTGCCTGGAAAATCCCATGGACAGAGGAGCCTGCTGGACCAGAGTTCACGGGATCACAAGAGTTAGATATGACTTAGTGAATAAACTACCATCACTGCACAACATATACTCTGGGCTTCAGAAATATTGAACAGCTTTTCTGTTATCATTCTGTTTTTCTCTTTCTCTTTTAGACTGTGCCTCCCCATCCTTGGTTTGTCAAGGAAATTCGTACTCACTATCCACTTGCTTCCCATCCACCTTGAGGTAGGCATTCCACGTCAGGCTCCCATGGGACCATGGGATCTATCACTGCTTTTGTCTTTATCACTACTTAATATGCCTGATGTTGTGAACTTCATGAAGTCAAGGACTATTTTGCATTCATTTATGTACTCCATAAAAGTTGATTGGAGCATCTTAGGTGTCCAATAAATGTTTATTAAAGTATCTCATTTATCAAAGATGGAAACTAAGGATTACAGTGCTTTTTTCCTTCTACCCTGTGGTTCCTCCACGGTGGCTCCACCAGATTGTAAAGATTTCTGAGATAAACACCGAAACCCATTTGAAAGATTAGCATCTCGACAAAACAGAAACTAGAAAAGTTTTCAAAAGCTTAAACGATGTAAACAACAAGGAGTTTGTATGCAGAGAGGTATACACAACAGAAATCTTCAGAAGCCTGAATTTTATTACCCTAAGCCAGAGCCGCCATATGCTGCATTCCTCTCTAGGAGAAGGCCAGTCCTCAGTATAGATGCGGTTCAGACCCAAAAGAGAGTTGTTGGCACAGATAGACTGCTAACAAAGGAAGTACTAGGAGTCAGTCACCAGGCAGCACCATTGCCCCCTGCCCAGGTATGGCACAGTTACATCTCACCCCACAGAAGGGGATGCCAGCTGCAGGGACAAAGGTCCCCACACAGAACATGATCATTTTCAAGTTGGCAGATGGTTCAACAGAAGCAGTATAAAAAGCTTCCTCCAGGGTCTTAAATATAACAAAATTAATTAAAATACACCCTTGGCGAGTTCCAAATCAAGAAGCCTGACAATCCATTTACTTTTTTAATTCACCTATCTGGAATAACAGATGGTGATTTTTTAAAAAAACAAATTCAGTTTTTGAAAAACTTTCACAAAATCTACAAATCAGACTTTTGTATTAACTTGTTTTTTCTTTACTCTGTATTCTTCTTCTGGATAAGCAGAAGGAAATCTCACAAAGTAAAAACATGTGTATCACGGGAATCAGTCAGCAGACTTTCCACAGAGCCTCAATTTATTCTGTTACATGAAATAAATCACTTCCCTTTTCTATGCCTTGATTTCCTCATCTATGAAATGGGAGACCTAAGCTACAGGGCTCTCACACCCACACAATTTAAGATTATGTAATAGCTAGCATTTGTTGAGAGCATCCTTTGTTTCAGAAACAAATATTTAAGTGCATTATATCAGTTAATTCATAGAGCAGCCATTATCATCATCATTTCAAAGATAAGTAAACCGAGGCTGAGGGAAAACTCACTTATCTGTATTTTCCTGACCAGTGAGTGACTGAACTTTGATCCCAGGGTGTTTAACTGGTAAGTCTGTACGCTTAGCCAACTCTTTCTCTCTCTTCACTTACCAGCTGATAACTTTAAAGACCAGAGCAAGCTGGGTGTGTGGTTAATTATTACTGACCACTTTGCTGCTCGACCTGTCTGCTGACATATTGGTTTATGTAAGAGCTGTGACACAGAGCATAAAGCTGTTTTGAGGAGATTTTATTCGCCTCTTCTTCCACAACTTGTGTTCACCCTGTGAAACTGATGGGGCAAGTAGCTCACTGATCTCACTGGGCTATAGTTCAGATGTCAGGAAGAAAATTTCTACTTTTTAATGATGACATTTTAGAGCCTAACATCTATTTCCTTTGAGAGGTTATTGGTTTCTTAGGAGCATTACTAATTTATAAATTCAAACCAGAATTGAGAAAAAATTAAATTATTTTATGGTTTCTGGGAGAATCCATGAAATACTTCCAAACATTAGAATGCAAATTTAAATTTAATCACTTTACTCTTGACAAGCTCATACCTTTCAGGGAAACATTATAAATGTGAGAAAATTAACATTTCCTGATGAGTCAAAACAAATATGTTTTCTTCATCTTTGTTGCCAAAAAGGCAGTTTCTATGTTTTTAAACAAATTAACCAAGAAAGTTCTTAATATCAACTGTGCTTGACAATAGGAGAGATACAAAAGTGGTATTTCTACCCTTCATTGAGCCAGTGGTGTGGATGGCCTTGTCTGTTAGTTTGTAGATTAAGGCAAAAGCATATTATGATGAAAAGGACAGAGACTAGAAGTCTTAAGACTAAGAGTCTAGACTATTTCTATAGAGACCCTTATAAACATGCAGACATTACAGCTCTGATTTATATTAGCTTGCTAATACTGGGGGCAGGTTTGCAATGTAGCTCACTGACCTTGTTTTTCATTGAACAATTATGTTAGCCTCAGCCTTCATCCAACTATCAAGATCATAATGTCAATTGTGGCTTTATGGAAGGCCAAGCAGAAAACTTGAAAACTTCAAAGGCATTAAGTGCAAGAATAAGTCACTGTTTCTGAAATGCTATAGTCCTTTGGCCAACAATAAGTTTTATTCTGCTCTTTGCACTGTAAGACTTTGAAAATTATATATGCACATATACATATCTGCCTGAGGCTTTACATGAAACAGTAAAACATAATCACATACAGGTATCATGTGAAGGAGAATAAGTCAAGCATCGGGGTCTTCATGTACATAGTTATCAGTGTCCATCTGATTGCTTAAGTCTATGTGATTCTCATATAAGACACAAGGGACACTTGAGAACCAGTGAGAATGTAATGAGGAGAGGGAGAGTCTAGCCTGGCTCAGTCTCTGACTGGGTACCATGCGATGTCATTGGAGTCTGTCTCTTTCATTTGTGAAAGGGCATAGCAACCACTGCGCCATGTCTTGTAGGCAGTCCCCTACAGAGAGTCTCTGCATGGATCTCCTTGACTGTGGACTCTTCTCTTCTGATCCAGCTCATGCTGCCAGAAGGAACATTCCAAAAAACATCTGACCATGACTTTCCCTGAGACTTTTTTCTGCATCTTTTGTCTAGTTAATTTCTACTCATTCTTGGGTCCAACTGAAATATATTTAATACTTCTTTTTGTAACTTTTTGCTTTACACTGGAGTATAGTTGATGAACAGCGTTCTGATAGTTTCAGGTAGGAAGTGATTCAGTTGTACATATACATGTATCTATTCTTTTTCAAATTCTTCCCCATTAGGCTGTTACCTAACATTGAGCAGAAGTCGCTGTGTTACATAGTAGGACCTTGGTGGTTATCCATTTTGAAAACAGCAGTCTGTATCTGTCAATTCCAAACTCTAACTATCCCTCTCCTGTTCCTTTTCCCCCTGGTAACCATAAATTCATTTTCTAAGTCTGTTTTGTAAATAAGTTTATTTATATTATTTCTTTTTAGATTCTGCATATAAGTGGTGTGCTTCTTTTCAACAGCCTTTTCTGATCACCCTGTCTAAACTAGAAGCCTCTCCTATGTGTGTGTGTTTTTTTCTTTTTTTTCACAGCCCTCCAATCATGGCACATGAATCTTGGTTTCGGTCATGTCTGTTCTCCCAGCAGTGTCTCCCTTTTCCATGGACTGTTGGCTCGTGGAGGGCAGGAATGGTGTCGTTCCCTGTGCTTTCACTGGAATCTATCAGACACACGATGATAGCTAACAATGAATGTTTACTACGAGTCTGGAAGTGCTCTAAATGTTTTACATTTACTACCTTAAATTAATCTGTGCAATAATCCTGTCAAGTGGATGCAGTTATTATTCCCAATTTATTAATGAGGAAAGTTGGCAATGAGAAACTGCCAGAGCATATGCAAATAACAGAAACAGGCTTTGGATTCAAGCAGTTTGAATTCAGAGTCCCTGCTATTAACTTCTGCTCAATGTCTGTTCTACACAGTAGGTGCTCGAAAAGTATTGCTGAAGTGAAAGAATGAAGGAAGGAATAAATAAATAAATTAAAACCTTTCAATAACATCCTATCACATTTAGAAGAAAATTCAAACTCTTCATTATGACCAACGTGATTCTGTGAAACCTAGACTTGCTTGTCTTAAGCACCAGCTCTATGCACTCAACAACATAAACCTTGAGCCCCAGACACACACCTTGCTTCCATGAGTTTGTCAGTGTTATTTTTCTTCCTGGAATGTCCCCGTGACAGCCTAGCCAACTCCCAAAGAAGTCTTGCTTCTTTGGTGCCAGGGGAGAATGAACTAGAATGTCATCTTCTGAACATTCATTGACATGCTATGAAAGACTTCATCCTAACACTTATTACTGTGTATTGGAAGTGTCCTTCTACTCATCTACCTCCTGCAAAAAACTATGAGCTTCTCAGGGGCAGGACCATATCTGACTTGCTTCTCTATCCCAGTTTCTAGCTTAGTACCTGGTGCTAAAATATTCCCAAGAAGTGCTTATC
>SJYC01062554.1:0-11912 GCA_006408675.1 Madoqua kirkii
CAACTTGCAGCTAATGAATCGAACGTAAGAAGGGAAAACTAACAGATTTACTTTCACAGTAGTTGCAGTACTATGAAACCTGACATGTACCCTCTTGACCAAAAAATCAGTTACCATCACCAGCAATAAGCTATGATAATATCATGTACCTCCTGATATGATATTATATGATGAGAAGGGGACCTCACCACTGTGGTATTCTTCCCTAAAATCACAACCCCAATAAAATCAGGAGTAAATATCAGACAAATCCAATTGAAAGACATTTCTTTCATTTGACCAAAAAATCAGTTACCATCACCAGCAATAAGCTATGATAATATCATGTACCTCCTGATATGATATTATATGATGAGAAGGGGACCTCACCACTGTGGTATTCTTCCCTAAAATCACAACCCCAATAAAATCAGGAGTAAATATCAGACAAATCCAATTGAAAGACATTTCTTTCAAATACCTGACCAATATGTTTCAAAAGTGCCAAGGTCATGAAAACAAGGCTAAGCAACTATTGTATTGGTGGAGACTGTGGAAACGTGGTGATCCAACATGGAATCCTTGGATCCTGAAAGAGGAAAAGGCAACTGATAAAGTCTATAGTTTAGCTAACATCACTGTGCCAATACTAATTTCTTACTTTTTACGAATGCATCTTGCTTATATACAATGGTAACATTAAGTGAAGCTAGCTAAAGGGTATATAAGATCTCTCTGCCCTAACTTTTCTCTAAATCTAAAATTCTTTCAAAATTGAAAGTTTAATAATCTTGGGATAGGTAATAGATATTTTACTCATTTTATCAGATATAGGAAAATACCTTGTTAAAGAAAATGAGAGGATAATACAGACTGGAAGGAAATATTTAAAAGACATATCTGATAAAATGCTAGTATCTCAAATAGTAAAAGAACTCATAAAACTCAACAATGAGAAAATGAACTATTCAGTTAAAACAATGGGCAAAAGATCTGATCAGAAACCTCACCAAAGAAGATATACACGTGGCAAATAGGCATATGAGAAGATGCTCAACATCATTAAAGAAATGCAAGTTAAAACAATGAGATAGCACTACACACATACTAGAATGGACAAAATCAAGACTCTGACAGCACCAAATGCTGACAAAGATGTGGAGCAAAAGGGACCTTCTTTCACTGCTGTTGAGAATACTAAATATTATAACCACTTTAGAAGATGGTCTGGCCATTTTTTAAATAACAAGATTTCCAAAATCATACTCCTAAGCTTATGTTCACATAAAAATTTGTATACAGGTGTTTCAAAAGTGAAGTGAAGTCACTCGGTTGTGTCCAACTCTTTGGGACTGTCACCTACCTAAATAGATGTTTTTCTGGAACTCTCTTGCTTTTTCGATGATCCAGCGGATGTTGGCAATTTGATCTCTGGTTTCTCTGCCTTTTCTAAAACCAGCTTAAACATCAGGGATTTCACGGTTCACGTATTGCTGAAGCCTGGCTTGGAGAATTTTGAGCATTACTTTACTAGCATATGAGATGAGTTCTTACTGACCAATAATTTCTGCTAGATCTTCATTGAAAAGAAGTAGCAATTTTAATAACAATAATAATATATAACATCATTGTTGTTATTATTATTAACATCAACAACTAGACTAATTTTTATTATTTAGAGCCTCAGAAAATCATGGTGAGTGGAGCTTAATTTTTCTCCCATTCTGGGGGTAGGACTTAGCAACTTGCAGCTAATGAATCGAACGTAAGAAGGGAAAACTAACAGATTTACTTTCACAGATTTCCCTGCCACCAGGGAAGTCCATTGGCAGGTTGGTATAAACCCTTGACAGGGTTTCTGCCATAAGTCGTATGAGGTCACCATGGAGCCTCAGAGTAAGACTCCTCACTTTCACGCAAGGCATGTCATTCATTCACACAAGCACACTGTAGAGTTAGAAAAGTATGTTCACTAGGAGAACAAAGAACTAGAACTCCAAGCATCCTTACCTTGTTCTGAAGAATCCTGGATGAGCCCCCAAGATGAAAGGTTGCTTCTGAATCACATCGGGATTCTTGGCCTCTGGAGAAGAACTCAATCCAGGGCCAGTGACAAGGCTTTATCACTCAGAGCTTTTGTGTAATCAAGTTTTATTAAAGTGTAAAAGAGATAGAGAAAGCTTCTGACTTAGATATCAGAAGACGGCAGAAAGAGTGCCAGGTGTTTACAGCAGCTATATTCATAATTGCTAATATTTGATCGGGACCAACATGTTATTCAATAGGTGAAAGGGTAGATAAATTATGGTACATCCAGACAAAAGAATATTATCCAGGACTAAAAAGAAATGAGCTATATGAAGGCATGGAAAGACAAGAATTTTA
This sequence comes from Madoqua kirkii, assembly GCA_006408675.1. Taxonomy (NCBI): domain Eukaryota; kingdom Metazoa; phylum Chordata; class Mammalia; order Artiodactyla; family Bovidae; genus Madoqua; species Madoqua kirkii. The sequence continues at coordinate 2,365 of SJYC01062554.1, forward strand.
AGTGCATGTTGCTAAGTGAACGAGGGTAATCTGTAGAGCCTACAGACTGTGCAATTCCAACTAAGTGACATTCTGGAAAGGAAAAGCTATAAAGACATTAGAAAGATCAGCAGTTACCAGGGGTTGGGAGAGGGAAGAATGAATAGGCAGAGCACAGAGGAATTTCAGGGCAGTGGATCTATTCTGTATGAGACTATAATGGCGAATACACGTCCTTACAGGTTTTTTGAAATCCATAGAATGTAAAACACCAAGAGTGAGCACTTACAATTGTAGCCTTTGAAAACTACTTTGTGATAATGTGTCAATGGAGGCTCTTCAATCATAACGCATGTACCATTCTAGTGGGGAATGTTGTTACTGGGGAGACTGTGCATGTGTGGGGATGGGGGATATATGGGAACTCTCTATAATTTCAGTTCCATATCTGTGCCTGAATGGCATAAGAAATTCAACTTCAGTGTGTCCAAACTAAAGGTATCATGTAAAACACCACCCCTCATCAGTCTTGTTTCTTCTACTTTTCTGGGTTTTATTAATGACCAAATAATCTATCTAAAATTCAAAATAAGTTTTCTACCTCCCTTTCATGGCTCAAATCTATTCACTACAATATTCTATTGAATTTGATTTTGTATACCTCTTTCAAATAAACCTCCTTATTTCCATTTTCCTGGCAATATATGAAAAAAAAATCTTTCCTCTAGTCCTTTTATCCTCCAATCTGTCCACCACTTTGCCTCCAGGCAGGCCTTCCAAAACACAGTCTCATTAACCTTTTCTCCACATATAAACCCCAGGCATATTCCACTGCTTATAGAAGTGGGGCCAGGGTAGGAACATGACTCCCACTAACCCTTTGCTCCAGACTCATGGAGCTTAGTACTAATCCTTGTAAGTGCCAGACTCGTCCCAACCTAATGCCTCAGAGTCTGCTGGTCTCTCAGTCCTGACTGAGACCTGCCCTCGTACAGACATGGCCCTCTCTCTGTGTCAAGCCAAAGCTCAGATTTCCCTTCCTCTGGAATCCTCTTGTGCTAACCTGCCATACCTGCAGAGTGAGATGATGTCTTCCTTAGCTGGATAAAACATTTTGCTGGCACTTACAAAAATGTTGTATTGAAACTATTATGCTCAGTTGTATGCCTATTCCATTAGATTCTGAGTTCCTTAAAAGCAAGATCTTTTTCAACTTTACATAGATTAATGCCTGGCATTTTTCATCACTGCAAATCTGAATGCCTTCATACAGAACACTTCCTTAAGTGTAGACAGTAGACTGTTGTCTATGTGGTATGAATGCACAAGTAGCATGACACACCCAGGTCTGCACACATCTTTTCCTTGTAGATTACTCATGTCAGTGCTGGTATGTATATACCATTCTCCCTTTACTTATTCTTATTCATTGATTCATCCATTTTTTGTTCACATTTAATTCAAAGGATGGTGGTCTTTCAATAAACTGTACATATTTTTCAAAAACTACCAGTTAAGTAAATATATGTCTCTTCTTAGGTTCCTCCTTGTATGCAGCGATTGCAAACTTTTTGCTTGTAAAAGCAATGAGAGTATCAGAGGTTTGAATTACATCTGGTTCTTGGTCAGTTTTGCCAACTGTGTCTTAAAGTTCTTTTCCATAAAGAATGAATCAGTGTTTATGGTAGATAACTGTGTTAGCCATGAGGACTCTGTATAATGCAAGTATTGTATAATCATGCTATTTGTATTCCTTGACATCAGAATTTACAATGCCTCGTTTAATGAGAAATTGAATGGAAGATGTGGCTGAAAAATTAATTCATTTTAATAATATATGGCACTGATATTGGCTATCTCTGGCAGGCTTTATACCTATAAACTAAGAGGCCATGAATACCAATGACAGCAAAAAATAATAATAATAAGATATGTGTTATTTCCCTAAGAAAATTACTTTTAAAAATATGCATTCTGACATCCTCAAGATTAATTACACAATTATACAGTTCCAAAATGTAATCAGTCAAATTCTAAGCAGTGGTGAGGAAAAGTGAGCATTCATATTTACTAAAAATTCAAATATTCCACTTCTGATGAAATTTGCTTTACAAAGTCATTGAAGTATAGAGAATATAGCTTTTCAATAAAAGTATTTTTCAGTCTTCTATCTAGCAAAGTCTTGGGATTTGGGGTAATTTAAAAGTAGGAAAGAAATAACAATTCAAACATTATAAAATGTACTGAGTCAAAACAAAGCTGAATATTGAAATGCCAGAAGAAACAAGGTTGTTCACCAAAGAGAGACAGGACAAATAAATTTAAGAAGAAAGCTCATTCCAGAAATGTAAAGAAAGGCTTTAAGGTAAATAAAGTGGAATACAAATAATAGGCGTGAAATTAGCTGTGCGGTTCAATAGTTTACCATGTATGCATTGTGTATCTGACAAACACAAGCCAAAAAGCTGTAGAACTCACGGCCAGGAATGCCCTGGGGCTCCACTGACACCCGTGTGAGCTTCACGTTGTCCCAATGAATGACTATCCCCTTTCCAAAGGTGAAACTCATCACATCACATTGAGCCAATTCCAAAGTCAGCAACTCTGATGATAAGAAAGTTCTTTATTACATGAAATAAAATTTTTCAGCTCTTTTTAATCACTAGCCCCAGTTCACACACTTTGTGCCCTCTGAGAAAAACCCTTTTGTTCAAGACTGCTCTGCCATTATCTAAAGACAGCTACCACAATCCCCCTCCCTCATCCCAACTTCTAGACTTCTATTATCCAGTCCAGATAACTCAGTTTCTTAGTTCAGCACATATTTTCCCCCCACGTATACCCCACAGCATCACTGATTCAATGGACAGGAGTTTGAGCGAATTCTGAGACAGGGAAACCTGGTGTGCTGCAGTTTATGGGGTCGCAAAGAGTTGGACATGACTCAGCAACTGAACAACAGTACCTCACAACACTAAAATTCCTAAAGAGCTAAGACCTTGTGCTATTCACCCAGCTATCACCAAATCAGTTTCTGATGTGTAGTAATCTTTCAATATTGTTTGTTCAGATGAATTCCACTATATCCTCCAGTAACCAAATCCCTCTCTTCTGATCCTGCCCGTACATAAAGTTTATAGACATCTTTCTAACTACACTTCAATTTCATGTTGGGATAAAGGGTCAAGGAGGCATAAGGGGTTCACATAGGCTTCTCAGAGGTAGGATGGAAGAGGCACGGGGGTCTGGGAGGAGAGGAGTGAATCTCACACTGAGAATCAAAGAAAATATTGTCCTCTCAGAAGTCAGGACCAAGACAGAGACCAACAGAACTTGGTAAGACCTTGGTGAGGACTTGGTAACACTCTTATCTGTGTTTATAATTCTTTACCATATGTTGTCCCAAAGAGTAAAACCTTTGAGCAAAGCTCCTACAGATTTATCGGGTTTGATAGCAAAAAGGGCTGAGGCAGTGGCTTAAGTTTCAATCTGTTTGTTCACAGCAAATAGATAAAAACCCTCCAGTCAGGAATAGAATAGGTTTAGCAGCCTTCCTTGGAGAAAAAAAAGACAACCCACTCCAGTATTCTTGCCTGGAAAATCCCATGGACAAAGGAACATGGTAGGCTATGGTCCATGGGGTTGCAGAGTCGGACGTGACTGAGTGACTTCACCTTCTTTCTAAGCAGACAATGGAGAGAAAGGAGAGAGGCTGCTTCAGGCTTGAGATGAATAAGAGACAAGACTGTGGAGATATATAAAGCATTCTTGGGCTTAACAAAGAAAACACTCAAGTGAAGATTTTTAGAAAGGAACCATATGGTGTGAATGCTACTCATTATATCACATTATTAGTTACATTATATTACATTTCATGGGCATGTCATCAGGAACATAGACCTTGTTATGTATCGGTTTAATATCAATCGCCATGGCCTTCCAGGGGGCTCAAGGAAATCTGATGTCCAAGTAGTCCAGGGGAGAGTTTTGGTTTCCCTGTTAGTTGACCCACCTCACACATGAGGCTGCCCTCCCTCAACCTTCCTTCTATGTTCAGTTCAGTTCAGTTCAGTCACTCTGTGTCAGACTCTATGTGACCCCATGGACTGCAGCACACCAGGTCTCCCTGTCTATCACCAATTCCTGGAGTTTATCCAAACTCATGCCCATTGAGTCAGTGATGCCATCCAACCATCTCATCCTCTGTCAACCCTTTCTCCTCTCGCCTTCAATCTTTCCCAGCATCAAGGTCTTTTCAAATGAGTCAGCTCTTCCCATCAGGTGGCCAAAGTTATTGGAGCTTCAGTTTCAACATCAGTCCTTCCAGTGAAAATTAAGGACTGATTTTCTTTAGGATGGACTGGATGAATATCCTTGCAGTCCAAGTGACTCTCAAGAGTCTTCTCTCTCTATGTTGGCTGATGTTAAAGAGGCTTCCCTGCGCTGGGAGTAAGATCCTGGAGACTTAGAAACTGAAAGTCCACTTGCACTGTGCTCTGCCTGGTAGGAGGCTTGAAATGCCAAAGGACATTGATTTATTTTTTGTCTAATGGCAAAAGAATGGCTACCCACTCCAGGATTCTTGCTTGGAGAATTCCGTGGGCAGAGGAGCCTGGTGGGCTACAGTCTACAGGGTTGAAAGTGTTGGACATGACTGAGTGGCTAACTATATAAATGATAAATGCTTCTAAAGTAAGCACAGAATCTTATTCTACTTGTGCCATTCCTGGAACCTAGAATACCAATGAGCACTCTGCTTCTAACACATAATTCTTTAAGATTTTGTAATTAAAGTAAAATGACAGTAACTGAATCACATAACACATTATAAACATTGGGCATAATTACATCTGCATATTGAATTATTTATAAAATTAAATATATTCTATACTATGGATCCCTGCTTATGAGGAACCTAGAATATCCATTTACATATATTTGGAATTACATATTTATTTATTTATTAAAAAACATTATGAAGCATCAGAATCCCTTTTGTGCCTATGACACTATAGAGAAAGAAGGAGTAAGAAAAACCGTAACTACAACTCGATAAATGTATCACACTGATTCTCACAAAAAGGATGAAATCTTAACTGCTACAAAGCAGATGGCCTTTGTTTCATACATTCTGAGCATTTGTATTTCTGAATAGGTCTATTAAAAATAGCTAATTTTAAAAATACTGGTAAGCTAGTGATATGCAAGATACCATTACTGTGTCTAGATCACACATTAACCAATACTTGCAACTGTTACTGTTGCTTAGTCACTAAGTTGTATCTGACTCTTTGTGACCACCAGGCTTCTCTGTCCATGGGTTTATCTCAGGCAAGAATACTGGAGTGGGTAGCCATTTCCTTCTCCAGAGAATCTTCCCCACCCAGTGATTGAACCCCCATCTTCTACATTGTAGGTGGATTTTTTTACTGCTGAGCCACTGATGAAGCATACCTATAATGAATGCATGCAAATAAACTATTTTGTGTATTTCAGTGATTTCATGTAATAGTTTCTATTCACACCATGGTCATATGTAAGAACTAGAGGTTAGAAGACAGAGAATGGCTTGATAAGTGCCACTTGCCCTTTAGTCTAGATCAGAGTTGTGAACATCTGGGTAAAGCTATACTTAGCCTGAAAAATGAGTCACAGAATGTAAGAGTATTTAAAAATATTTATTTATTTACCATCTGCTATTTTGCAGAGAAAGGATGGGGAAGGAATTTTACTGCTAACACTAGCATAATCATTTTAAGACTTTATGGAAAGACAAAAAGATGTCAAAATGGAGACTATGCAGGCTAGAGACCTCAGCAAGAAAACATTTTCAAAATAGCTTTCTTAAGTATCCTAATCCACCCCATAGAAGACAGGCATAAATTTCTCAAAGATGCAGAATACCAAACATCCCTGTGAAGGATGGCCTGAGAATAAAGATCTTTGAAAGTTTTCAGTGACAACCATACTCCGAGGACCTTGCTGAACAAGGAATTAACTTCATGCTAAACAGTTGCCCTTGGGCCTGAAGGAGCATATTCCCTTATTGGCTGATTATCTATGTTAAGTGTTTTTATGGAAGTAAACCAGGACACTGAACAGTCTCAGGAGACAGAGAAAATGCTTAAACATCTTTAGCTTCAAGTCAATGATGTGAAGTTGAGCATGGATACCAGAGATGGGCTCTGAGTGATCTTGAGAGTCTATGACTTTAGCCAGAACTTTCAGTATCCTCTTATGTCCACGGTGCTATGGTTGGAAGGAATCATGATGGGAGCTAAGAATGACACCACCTGAATTTTTATCTTGGCTGATACCAAGAAGCACTTTGATGCTAGCATGTCAATTCATACTGTTGGGTCTCAGTCTTCAAAAAAAGTGAGATGTGTTCTTGCTTGAATCACTAAGCTTTTGCGGAGCTCAAAGAATGATGTAGATGAAAGTATTGAGCCTCTGTGAAACACCATTGCATAACTTTGAAAGATAACAGTCTTGATTATGAAAGACTGTCATCTATTTTCCATATTTACAAATCAATTGTAGTTACCTACCGATGAATGTGGGCTTCCTCAGTGGCTCAGCAGTGAAGAATCTGCCTGAAATACAGGAGATGTAGAAGACATGGGTTTGATCCCTAGGTTGGGAAGATCCCCTGTAGGAGGACACAGCAACCCACTCCAATATTCTTGCCTGGAGACTCCCATGGACAGATGAGCCTGGCAGGTTACAGTTCCTGGGGTCCCAAAGAGTCAAACATGACTGAAGCAACTTAGCATGCACACAAAGATGAATATAGAGAAATAAATGAGAACTTCAATATTTAATATTGCTTCAAGGAAATTGTTTCATGTGAGGTCTCAGCATTCAGATTCTGGAATAGTTATTCTGGTTTTGTTATTCAACTTATGATAAATTTATTTTCCCTCTATTTCTTGAAGTCACATATAGGCCATGTACATCATATCTGTTTCTCTGAAGATAAAACAATCTAAGACTATTTACATAATGCTTTATGGGAGGTTTCCCCTAAAAAGAGTTTCAAATGAAATGATTCACCACATAACAAAGTGTGCAGTGTGTAGAGAAAGGATTGTTATTTGTGCTCCACACATGAGGAAAAATTAACCTCAATTCATTTAAATCAAATAACACTTAAAAAATTAGTGCCTTCTAGGTATAATGGTGGTTGTTATTGGATGTAAACAAGGCACAAAGATGCTTGCAATCACAGTTTAGTTGGAAAGACATGTAGCTAAGTGCACTGTCTAGAAGCTAATTAATTACATTTCTATTGTGGAACTCAGAAAGGTAACCTGCTTAACCACAAGTTGCAGTGTCAGAAATGAGTCACAAGAAGGACCAGTATCTCCTCATGGCTAGGCTAGTGACCTTTCCACTGCTCCACAGAGTTAGTGTTCAGTCTATCTTTTCAAGATGGCTATTTTCTTTTTACACTGAAGAGATCTGTTGTAACTTATCAGTTCAGTTCAGTCACTCAGTTGTGTCCAATTCTTTGTGACCTCATAGACTGCAGCATGCCAGGCTTCCCTGTCCATCATCAACTCTCAGAGCTTACTCAAACTCATGTTCATTGAGTCGGTGATGCCATCTAACCATCTCATCCTCTATCATCCCCTTCTCTTCCCACCTTCAATCTTTCCCAGAATCAGGGTCTTTTTAAATGAGTCAGTTCTTTGCGTCACGTGGCCAAAGTATTGAAGTTTCAGCTTCAGCATCAGTCCTTCCAATGAATATTCAGAACTGACTTCCTTTAGGATTGACTGGTTGGATCTCCCTATAGTCCAAGACTTATTTCAAAAGCATCAATTCTTCGGTGCTCAGCTTTCTTTATAGTCACAACTCTCACATCCATACATGAGTACTGGAAAAACCATAGCTTTAACTAGACAGACCTTTGTTGGCAAAGTTATGTCTCTGATTTTTAATATGCTGTCTAGGTTAGTTATAAATTTTCTTCCAAGTAGCAGGCATCTTTTAATTTCATGACTGTGTTTGGAGTTTCAGCTTCAACATCAGTCCTTCCAAAAAACACCCAGGGCTGATCTCCTTTAAAATGGATTGATTGGATCTCCTTGCAGTCCAAGGGACTCTCAAGAGTCTTCCCCAACACCACAGTTCAAAAGCATCAATTCTTTGGCGCTCAGCTTTCTTTATAGTCCAGCTCTCACATCCATACATGACTACTGGAAAAACCATAGCCTTTGACTAGATGGACCTTTGTTGACAAAGTAATGTCTCTGCTTTTTTCTTTTTTTTAATATAAGCATTTTTTTTTTTACTTTAAATATTGTATTGGTTTTGCCATACATCATGCTGTCTAGGTTGGTCATAACTTTTCTTCCAAGGAGCAAGCATCTTTTAATTTTGTGGCTACAGTCACCATCCACAGTGATTTTGGAGCCCAAAAAAGTAAAAGTCAGCCACAGTTTCCCCATCTATTTGCCATGAACTGATGGGACCAGATGCCATGATCTTAATTTTCCAAATGTTGAGTTTTAAGCCAACTTTTTCACTCTCCTCTTTCACTTTTATCAAGGGGCTCTTTAGTTCTTCACTTTCTGCCATAAGGGTGGTGTCATCTGCATATCTGAGGTTATTAATATTTCTCCCAGCAATCTTGATTCCAGCTTGTGCTTCATCCAGCACAGCGTTTCTTTGGATTTGAAATCACTGCTCTATTCTCCATCTTGTCATCATCTTACGTACTTTCAATAGTGGTCAGTAAAACCTCTGTGTCCTTAAAGCTCAACTGGCTTGGTCATACTGTTCAAGCCCTTGGGGTAGTAACTTCATCCTTCACTTAGGATTGCTACAGTAGCTTTGTTCTTTTTGCCTTTCAGTCCTTCAGTAACTCTTTAACCAACTCACTTTATTAAATTTTCTCACTCAAAGGACTAATTGCATTATTCCTGGCAGAGGACTACTCAGCTACATGAAATAACTAAATAATGCCATTTTCAGCAACATGGGTGGACCTAGAGATTGTCACACTGGGTGAAGTATGTCAGAGAAAGACAAATGTCATATGATATTGCTTATACATGGAATTTTTTTTAAGTAATACAAATAAACCTATCTACAAAACAGAAATAGAAGAGTTCAGAAGGGAGAGAACACTTGAATGCCAGTGGCCAGTTCATGTTGATGTATGCCAAAGGCCATCACAATATTGTAAAGTAATTATCCTCCAATTAAATAAGCTTAGAAAAGAAAAAGTTAAGACTCACAGAATATAGGCTGGGGTTTGAAAAGTACTACAAATAACGAAGGGAGAAAAAGTGAGGATAGAAATTTCTCAGTTTCACACGACATGATGAAAAGATTACCACTTCCTGAAAAGAAACACATCATGTGAGGAGAAACTGAGAAAATCTAAGGTCCAGCCCTGGTGGATCCAGGGTAATTCGAAGGTGGGGATGAAGTAGGCGTCCTAGGAAAAACCTTAATTACAGATATAGAGAGATTAGAAACGGATAGTGTAGTAGGAAATATTAGTGGAGGAAAAGATACTGAATAACCTGGTTTACGTGGAATACCAATCACCACCC
>SJYC01062556.1:0-13437 GCA_006408675.1 Madoqua kirkii
AAGAAAAGAGAATCAATAATAGAAACAAAGGGCAAATTATAATAATTCCATTTTAATGGAAAATGTTACATTTGAACAATAAATTATATCTTAGGAAGACCAGGATTCTAATATTAATTTGTTTTTCTTCTTTCTTTTTCCAGAATGACACTCTGCTCAGGTTTATGAGTTGATTACATCTAATTGCAAAATGTCTATGTGTGTCACATAGAGACCTATTCTTATTTTCAATACAACAGCTTTAAAAGACTGTGTATCTATCAGAGGACAGTCATTCTGATAAGGCAGATAAGAAACCAAAGCAATATTACATACATTCTTAATTTTGTATTCCATGTGTGAATAATTTATTAAATTATACACAGAAATTATGTCCCTATATGTCATTTCCAATCTATACACAATGACTTTTAAAGCTATGATAAATCAAGATAGCATGTAACAAAGCAGAGACATCATTTTGCCAACAAAGTTCCATCTAGTCAAAGCTATGGTTTTTCCAGTAGTCATGTACAGATGGGAGAGTTGGACCAAAAAGAAAGCTCAGCACCAAAGAACTGATGCTTTCAAACTGTGGTGTCAGAGAAGACTCTTGAGAGTCCCTTGGACTCCAAGATCAAACCAGTCAATTCTCAAAGAAATCAACTCTGAATATTCATTGTAAAGACTGATGTTGAAGCTAAAGTTCCAATACTTTGGCCACATGATGTAAGAGCCAACTCTTTGGAAAAGACTCTGATTCTGGGAATGATTGAAGGCAAAAAGAAAAGTGGGAAGCAGAAGATGGGATGGTTAGATAGCATCACTGACTCAATGGACATGTATTTGGGCAGACTCCAGGAGATAGTGAAGAACGGAGTTGCCTAGAGTGTGCAGTCCATGGGGTTGCAAAGAGTCAGACACTGACTTAATGACTGAAGAACAAAAAATTGAAGAAAAACTTAAAGAAGATTGATATGAAAGACATAATATTTTCAGAAAGTACAGTGTTGAATATATCTGAACATTTTAAAATGTTTTGGGTAGTTCAAATTCTATTTTCTATAGAAGCACACTTTTCAAAGGCAGTATCAATTAGCCTTAAACTACAGTGGGTAGGTGCGGAGGAGCTAAACCAACTTAAATAAATGAAATCTTTATCATGAGCACAAGAAGTCCATGGAGGAGCCTTTGGTGGTCCTCTAGAAGTTGACAACATGTATGTGTTGAGAGAAGTGTTAGTATAGTTCCCCCAGTTCATAAACAATTGTAGGTAGGGATGGAAATCAACTTATTATTCACTATGTACTAAGTATAGCAGTTGCTTTATGCTGGAAGATTCTGTTAAAGCAAAGGAAATAAAAGCATGAGACAGTACAAAAGATAATTTGTATTAAAAGTCTTGGTACCTCTGGAAAGTTTCTAAAAGCCTGTGTTATGTGACCATAGGAAGGTCACTTTCTCTCTTTGGGTCTCTTTCTCCCAACCTAAGACAAACAAACAAACAAACAAAAGTAATCTGCATAGATGTTGCTCAAGTGGCATAAGAATTCCAATGATATGTTAGTTATAAATCATGCCCACTATACATTATGCTATGGGCTGCCCAGGTGGCACTGATGGTAAAGAACCTGCCTGCCAAACCAGGAGACTTTTAAGACATGTGAGTTCAATTCTTAGGTCAGGAAGATCCCCTGAGACAGGAATGCCAACCCACTCCAGTATTCTTGCCTGCAGAATCCATGGAGAGAGGTGCTGGCTGGCTACAGTCCATGGGGTCACAAAGAGTCGGACATGCCTGAAGTGACTTAGCAAGCATATACACGTTATGCTGACAGCAAGTTTGCCTTTTTGTGCAGTCCACTTCTATCATTGCCTATGGGGATGAATTGCTAAGAAATGTCTATTTAGACAACTTTATGCAAAATAATTGGTTATTATAGAAATATGAACTTCTCCTTTAAATATGTAATGGGATCAATTTCCCTAAAATTAAAAAGTAAATGGAGACAGGGGACCAAGAGAGAAGAGTGTAGGTGATATTGACTCTTAAGAAACAAAGCTCAAATAAAAGTTAAGAAAACATGAAGGAAAACCATCATTTCTGAAAAGCTGCCAACAGCCATTCTTTAAAAAAAAAAACAAAAAAAACACCTTTCTTTACCCTCAAGATGGTGGCCTGTTTAGTGGATCTCTGTAGGATCAAGCAATTTTTAGTATTTTAACAACAACATTCTGTTGTTAAGGACTTTGTCAAAAGCTTGACACATTAACAAGAGTGCTGTCCTAGCCAGGAATTAATTCTGACTCTGCTAGGAACCAACTCTACAAAAAAAAACACCTTTCTTTACCCTCAAGATGGTGGCCTGTTTAGTGGATCTCTGTAGGATCAAGCAATTTTTAGTATTTTAACAACAACATTCTGTTGTTAAGGACTTTGTCAAAAGCTTGACACATTAACAAGAGTGCTGTCCTAGCCAGGAATTAATTCTGACTCTGCTAGGAACCAACTCTACAGTCTGAGCAAGGTATCATCTCTGAGCCTTCATTGACTATCAGCATATCTGTTAACTGTATAGTGGAAATTTCCTGCAGAGACTTGATGAGAAATGAAGTATGTGTGAAGTCCCAGGAAAAATGCTCAACATTTCAAAGACAGTGGTTAAGAGCCCTTATTTTTATTTGATACCAACAACCAACCTCAGAGTCAGCAAAATATCTGCCTCATTATTGGCTTAGCCTTTGGTCAATAATCTAGTTCAAATTTAAAATAAATTCACCTCATATTTGAGTAGCAGTTCACAGATGCTAAGAATATTACCTCACATGAAAAACCAAGGCAATAGAATAGGAATTGATAGCTCTGTGTTATGGACAAGTAATAAGGGCTCAGAGAGGGTGATTTCCTCAAGGTCATACAGTTAGCAAAAGGCCAGGATGGTGTTAAAACCTAGATTTCCTTACTCCAGTATAGGACTTATTTATTTGCACTATGAGGTCTCATTTTTTTTGGCCAAAAATTCACCTTTCTTAGTCTTGTCTGTATGTGGAAAAACAAAGATTAGTGTAATAGCCTCTTTTCAATGTGAAAATAAAATGACTCAAGATGCCACAGTTTAATTCCCATCAATAAATCACCACACACATGCACATTTTACTTTAATGTGGGAATATAATAAAATAAATTGGTTCATTTGATTCAGTTTTTATTTGATGATTTTTGTTGAAACATAAATGTGATTTCTTATGTGATATCTTACTCTAACATCAAATGACAGGGAGTTTATTAGTGACATTTTAGAAGACATGCATTCACTTGCGTTGGAAGCTGCTACAGCCCAAGAAAAATTGGAATAGAATACATCTTCCATAAAAAGAAAGGTCACAATTGGCTATTCACCAGAGTGATTTAAATTTTTAACAACACAGCACAGTCAAGGTGACGGTGGAATGTTACAGGTGTGAGCAAAAAAGTTCATTTTGCCATGCAGAATTTAGAAAGAAAGTGAGCAAATAGTTCCATGACATAGTGAGGGACTTATCACTCCCTTTCAGCAAGTAGAATAAAATTATTATCCATGCTGAATTATATAGTTCTCCAAATCCAACACACAGAACTCTTGCTGATAACAAACTCAAAAGAGAGACTAAAGGTAATTGATTACCACCATACAAATCATTTTGGAACATGGATGAATTAACTCTGCTATTTTGATTTTTAAGTTGCTGGTTTCAGTTCAGGACATTATGATAAGTTTATAAAGTTTATTTCTTTGATGTTCCATCTAGGTGATACTGTAGTCAGAGAGATGAACTGGTTTTGTTTTTGTTCTTTTCCCTTGAGAGAATAGTTGTGGAAACTTTTTTTTTTCTGTTTTGTTCATTTAGTTTGTCTTTGTATAATACCACATATTGCAGTGGCTCAGTGGTAAGGAATCCGTCTGCCAATGCAGGAGACACGGGTTTGATCCCTGGATTGGGAAGACACCCTGGAGAAGGAAATGGCAACCCACTTCAGAATCCTTGCCTGGAAAAATCTCATGGACTGAGGAGCCTGGCAGGCTGTATTCCATGGGGTCACAGAGAGTCGGACACGACTGAGCAACTAAACAATAACAGTGTAAATCCTTGCCTGGAAAAATCTCATGGACTGAGGAGCCTGGCAGGCTGTATTCCATGGGGTCACAGAGAGTCGGACACGACTGAGCAACTAAACAATAACAGTGTATTATAAGCACATGGTCAAAAGCATTATGGAGAGACTGATAGCAAAGACATTTACGTGTTAACGAGGTAAATCAGCTGGTGCCTGAGAGCTCCTCTGTTTAGTCCCTAAGCAGATCCAGATGCACTAACTTGGACTGTATTCAAAGACTGTCCTGTAATGATTCAGCTCAGTTCAGTTCAGTTCATTCACTCAGTCGTGATCGACTCTTTGAGACCCCATGGACTGCAGCACACCAGGCTTGCCTGTCCATCCCAGCTCCCAGAATTTACCCAAACTCACGTCCATTGAGTTAGTGATGCCATCAAACCGTCTTATCCTTCGTCATCCCTTCTCCTCCCACCTTCAATCCTTCCCAGCATCAGAGTCTTTTTAAATGAGTGAGTCCTTTGGCTCAAGTGCACAAAGTATTGGAGTTTCAATTTCAGTATCAGTCCTTCCAATGAATATTCAAGACTGATTTCCTTTAGGATAGACTGATTGGATCTCCTTGCTGTCCAAGGGACTCTCAAGAGTCTTCTCTAACACCATCATTCAAAAGCATCAGTTTCAAAAAGAGGATAGCAAAATCAGGTAAATGAATCCACTTTTATCCAGAGAGAAGTTGCTTAAAAATGGCTGGTTATGGTGAGAAATTCTTAGCTGTCTTAGAAGTTCAAAGGCATTGTGCCCTAAGGTTTGCCCTTGTAATTAAAGTCTGCAAAGATTATTTTTCCTTATTCCTTATCTAGAGGAAAAACACATAGACAGTAATGATAATGTGAATTTATAAACACAAACATATACACACCCTAATGAAAACATCTAATGTGACAAGAAGAGTAAAGTTTTAGTGACTATGATTTATAGCTATATTTTGTGTATGAGCTTATGGGAACAGATGGTGAGAGGAAGAAGCAAATTACTGTGCACATTCATTTTTTTTTTAAGGCGAAATGCTATTAAATCAAGAAAGTCAGAATAAGTGACCCATTTTAAGTGTACTCATCTAGGTTTCTATGAGGGTATGTTAATTATAATAATATATCTTTCCTAAAAGAAAAAAAAATAGCTTGACTTAAATGAGATTCTCAGTGGCGAGATTATTTACAGTTAACTGGAAGAAATATGAACTCCAGGAGCCAAACTGAAAAATCTGCCTGCATCTCTCCAGCCTATTTCCTCTAGTTCCCTTTATGGTAATGGACTCTTGTATAAGTGCTTACACATCAGTGGCTTTTCTATACCTGGTGATTACTGTCCTTCCATCACTGGCAAGGCTGTGACAGCAATGATGTCCTACTCAGAATGATGTACAGCTTCACAGAGGTGAGATCCTAACTCCCTGGTGAGAATCAGTACCCATGAAAGCACCACGTGTTCCGTAAGACTGCAAGTAAAATGAATGCTTTGCAAAGCCCATCTGCTGCCTGTTTTACAAGCAATTGCATATTTCTGTTTATTTGTTAAACTCATATTTGTTCTCACAAATCTACCGGTTCCAAGTGGGAAAAAAAATCCAGAAAGGTATGGCACCTGAGCTATTTCTTCTCTCCCATGACACTTGTGATTCCTTATAAGTCATACAAAGGATTTGAGAATGTAAATAATGTAATGTACAAAAGGAGAAAATGTTGAATAAACAGTCAGTAAGTACTGACAAGAGTTATTCAGTATGTGTCCAGCTGCAAAATTAAATACACCCGTAAGGTCAGTTGGTTAAAAGGGAATCGAGTTGGGCAAGAACTGTGAATTGAGAGGAAAGGGGCCAGATGGGGAGAGGCCACAGTGAGGGAGGGTCCTAGGAACACAGTCTAACAAGGTAAAGGATCAAGACAGGAAGGGTCAGTGTATGCATTAAAAGGTCTCTCCCTCCTGTTTCTCCCTCTCTTTCTCTCTCTCTCAATTATGAAAACTCATAAATAACATATTTTCTTCCCCCAGATCCAAGAGGAACCAAGATGAGAAATTCCTGGCCATCAGGAGCACTGTGATAATCTTCAAAGTTGAACTCATCACCCTCATAGAAAAGATTCAAGTTTCATTAGGGGAATGAGTGAGGAAAAACCTGAGACCCAGTACGTTATACTTCATGAACTACAGGAATATTATAGACCATATCTGCTTTGGGTCCTGCCTTTCTAGAACTCCCTGATAGCTCAGTTGGAAAAGAATCTGCCTGAAATGCAGGAAACATCGGTTCAATTCATGGGTTGGGAAGATCCCTTGGCAAAGAGAAAGGCTGCCCACTCCAGTATTCTGGCCTGGAGAATTCCATGGACTGTGTAGTCCATGGGGTCGCAAAGAGTCCCATATGACTGAGTGACTTTCACGTCACTCACTTCTAGAACTCCCTAGGGCATACCTGCCTTCATGGGGTTTCTGAACAGGAGGAAGGGATTATAAGCAGCCAGTTAGCCAGTGAACTTGACAGAGAGCTTCAACTTAAACCTGGCATGTTTGTGTGTCTGCTGGGAAACACAGTCTCCTGGAAACTGTGTCTGCTGGTGTTTGCTGGGAAACCCCAACCATGAGGGACTCAGCACACCCTGTGAGCACCAACATGCTTCTTCCCCACACTATCACTGATAACCTATTATTTACATGTATACAAGTTCTTACCTTGTCACTTCCATATGTTCTTGCTCTTTGGAGCATCCTAAGACTGGCATATCCTTTCTGCTATATGACATCCCATTAAATAAATGGAGAGCTTCTTAAAAAAAAACTGGCATGTTGGGACAAGATCAACCCACAGAGGGAGGGTTGACATCTCAGCTTCCAAGACCACTGCCTGATTATCTGAAACATCCCCTTTAACTCAGAGTTTCTGATTGCAATGTTCTTGGCATGTCCCTAACAGGGTTTATTTTTGCCCACATTTAAATCAGACTTACCTGAATCATTTTCCCAACTAGACTTCAACTTTTTTATTTCCATGCCCTTCTTTGTATTACTCAATATTATCAAGAATCCTGTCAAATCAATTTAACCAGAATCCCCACTCAGTATCTGATAACCCTATCCTACCTTCAGCAAGAATCCTATTAAGTTAGTTGAGCCAGATTTATTCCCTTACCCATGATGTTGTAGTTTTCTATTCGTGGGTTCTCATCTTTCCTTGGTTATAAATGTACATTTTTCCTTGATCTCTTCAGAGGTGAGCCTAATCTCTCCCAGATTGCACAACCCCATCACAGTAGTCCTTGTTTCTGTTGCAATAGTCTTGAATAAAACCTGCTTTACTGTTTTAACTAGTGTCATGAATAATTTTATCCTTTAAGAGCTTCATGCTATAGCTTTGAGGCTGACCATCCCTATGGGAACAGTCAAAGATGGCTGCCGCCCCACCAACATCCTCTCTAGAGTTTTATGAGCAAGTCCTTTTGAGAAAAGCCTCCATTTTTGAGTCCAGCAACTGAAGAATCAAGACCCTTTAAGACAAAATATTTGGATCTCCATGAAGATAGATATTTGGCATTGTTTGTTGTTCGATTAGAAGTCCTTCGATCATTTATCCTGACACATTCTACACATTTTAAGAGAATCAAAGAGAATGTTAGAATATTGAAATAGGAAATACAATATAACTGTATGTAAATTTCTGCACTCAATGGAATGTGGTAAAAATTAATAAGTGATCCTTCTGAACATCTGTCTTTTGTAAACATGTTTATAGTAATTGTTAAATAGATCCAAGGACTTCCATGTTCCAAATGGTATATTAAAGCAACATTTTCCCCCTGAGGAGATCAGTTACCCTCCAGCAAAAAACAAACAAACAAACAAACAAAAAAAAAAAACTGCTTGAAAAAATTATTTATCTATGGGAAAAAAAATATCTTACTTTAGCAAAGCTCTCTCAGAAAGTGTAACTGCTCTCTATGATAGTCATTTTAGAGGGACAGCAAGCAAAGAGAAAAATGTGTCCCTAGTCTAAAATGCTTCTACTTTGTAAGTCTTTTCTTTAATGTGCTTTTGCAACTATCCTATTTCTTATCCTGTAGTTGATCTAATCATGTCTTGCTCTAAGTATCATCACTGAGCATCTCTCTGACAGAAGGGCCAAAGGGAGTGAAGGGGCCTGAATGACAAAACATTCTAATCCAGAAAGGAGATGAGAGGCTTCTGAAATCCATTCTCCAATTCTTGATCCAGATTCCAGGGAACTTCACTAACATTGGTACATAATTAGCAGTTTGGGGACCTACACCCAGCCACACCTCAGTCAGCCTGTTGCCATTCTGTTCCACGAAGCAGCCTGGTTCCACAGAAAAGATGACAATGAAGGTCAGAAGTCCTATGTTTGGTTCCCAACTCTGATACACACCCCAGTGAAACCTTGGTCACTCAATTCATGGGTTGGGAAGATTCCTTGGCAAAGAGAAAGGCTGCCCACTCCAGTATTCTGGCCTGGAGAATTCCATGGACTGTGTAGTCCATGGGGTCGCAAAGAGTCCCATATGACTGAGTGACTTTCACGTCACTCACTTCTAGAACTCCCTAGGGCATACCTGCCTTCATGGGGTTTCTGAACAGGAGGAAGGGATTATAAGCAGCCAGTTAGCCAGTGAACTTGACAGAGAGCTTCAACTTAAACCTGGCATGTTTGTGTGTCTGCTGGGAAACACAGTCTCCTGGAAACTGTGTCTGCTGGTGTTTGCTGGGAAACCCCAACCATGAGGGACTCAGCACACCCTGTGAGCACCAACATGCTTCTTCCCCACACTATCACTGATAACCTATTATTTACATGTATACAAGTTCTTACCTTGTCACTTCCATATGTTCTTGCTCTTTGGAGCATCCTAAGACTGGCATATCCTTTCTGCTATATGACATCCCATTAAATAAATGGAGAGCTTCTTAAAAAAAAACTGGCATGTTGGGACAAGATCAGCCCACAGAGGGAGGGTTGACATCTCAGCTTCCAAGACCACTGCCTGATTATCTGAAACATCCCCTTTAACTCAGAGTTTCTGATTGCAATGTTCTTGGCATGTCCCTAACAGGGTTTATTTTTGCCCACATTTAAATCAGACTTACCTGAATCATTTTCCCAACTAGACTTCAACTTTTTTATTTCCATGCCCTTCTTTGTATTACTCAATATTATCAAGAATCCTGTCAAATCAATTTAACCAGAATCCCCACTCAGTATCTGATAACCCTATCCTACCTTCAGCAAGAATCCTATTAAGTTAGTTGAGCCAGATTTATTCCCTTACCCATGATGTTGTAGTTTTCTATTCGTGGGTTCTCATCTTTCCTTGGTTATAAATGTACATTTTTCCTTGATCTCTTCAGAGGTGAGCCTAATCTCTCCCAGATTGCACAACCCCATCACAGTAGTCCTTGTTTCTGTTGCAATAGTCTTGAATAAAACCTGCTTTACTGTTTTAACTAGTGTCATGAATAATTTATCCTTTAAGAGCTTCATGCTATAGCTTTGAGGCTGACCATCCCTATGGGAACAGTCAAAGATGGCTGCCGCCCCACCAACATCCTCTCTAGAGTTTTATGAGCAAGTCCTTTTGAGAAAAGCCTCCATTTTTGAGTCCAGCAACTGAAGAATCAAGACCCTTTAAGACAAAATATTTGGATCTCCATGAAGATAGATATTTGGCATTGTTTGTTGTTCGATTAGAAGTCCTTCGATCATTTATCCTGACACATTCTACACATTTTAAGAGAATCAAAGAGAATGTTAGAATATTGAAATAGGAAATACAATATAACTGTATGTAAATTTCTGCACTCAATGGAATGTGGTAAAAATTAATAAGTGATCCTTCTGAACATCTGTCTTTTGTAAACATGTTTATAGTAATTGTTAAATAGATCCAAGGACTTCCATGTTCCAAATGGTATATTAAAGCAACATTTTCCCCCTGAGGAGATCAGTTACCCTCCAGCAAAAAACAAACAAACAAACAAACAAAAAAAAAAAACTGCTTGAAAAAATTATTTATCTATGGGAAAAAAAATATCTTACTTTAGCAAAGCTCTCTCAGAAAGTGTAACTGCTCTCTATGATAGTCATTTTAGAGGGACAGCAAGCAAAGAGAAAAATGTGTCCCTAGTCTAAAATGCTTCTACTTTGTAAGTCTTTTCTTTAATGTGCTTTTGCAACTATCCTATTTCTTATCCTGTAGTTGATCTAATCATGTCTTGCTCTAAGTATCATCACTGAGCATCTCTCTGACAGAAGGGCCAAAGGGAGTGAAGGGGCCTGAATGACAAAACATTCTAATCCAGAAAGGAGATGAGAGGCTTCCGAAATCCATTCTCCAATTCTTGATCCAGATTCCAGGGAACTTCACTAACATTGGTACATAATTAGCAGTTTGGGGACCTACACCCAGCCACACCTCAGTCAGCCTGTTGCCATTCTGTTCCACGAAGCAGCCTGGTTCCACAGAAAAGATGACAATGAAGGTCAGAGTCCTATGTTTGGTTCCCAACTCTGATACACACCCCAATGAAACCTTGGTCACTCGCTTTCTGCCTCTGGGACTCATTTTCCTTGCTCTGTAATATGAACAGTGAATTAAACCATTCTTAAGGATCTTTCTCTCTATTGGTTCCCTCAGTCTCCACTGAACAAAAGTAATGTTCATTGACTTACCACCTTGCCTGTGACATGATTCAATTAATCTCATGGGCTCAAGTGATATTTTTGTAGCAATATCTGTGTCTCATAAGACTGGAGTAAGAGTTAAATTAGGTAGTTAAATAAGGTGACTGCCTAGAACATCGCAACTGTTCGATAAAATGGCAGGGTTTAGCATTTACACTTATTTGTTGATGAGAAAGGGCTTCCCAGGTGGCTCAGCGGTGGAGAATCCACCTGCCAATGCAGGAGACTAGGGAGATACAGGTTCAATCCTTGGGACAGAAAGATCCCCTTGAGAAGAAAATGACAACCCACTCCAGTATTCTTGTCTGGAAAATTTCATGGACAGAGGAGCCTGATGGGCTACAGTCCATGGGGTCACAGAGTCTGACATGACTCAGCAACGGAACATACACACACACTGATGAGAAAGAACATTAAAATTTTGCTTTAAAAAGTTTTGCTGAGGCTGCTTGACTGATTTTGAAAGAAGAGATACTTTAAATTGCTATGAACTCTGAAACTGAAGACATAAAAGTTTGATTACAAAAGAAGGACTCAAAAGCAGCACCAGCTGTGTTAGGGATGTATGTGCATGAGGCAGGTAGTTCCATGTTGCTCAGATTCAAGCAGAATGTCAAAGATTCCCGAACTATGATTCACAGAAACACTGGAAGTGGAAGGGGAGAAGTGTGTAAGAGCAACCTCCTTAAGGGTCAAAATTTTAGATTTCCCAGAGAGAATATTTTTTTGTTGTCTATCAGTTGACAGTGTATTAAAAAGCAGAGACATCACTTTGCCAACAATGGTCCACATAGTCAAAGGTATGGTTTTTCCAGTAGTCACATACAGATGTGAGAGTTGGACCATAAAGAAGGCTGAGCGCCAAAGAATTGATGCTTTCAATTGTACTGGAGAAGACTCTTGAGAGTCTCGTGGACTGCAAGGAGATCAAACCAGTCAGTCCTAAAGGAAATCAACCCTGAATATTCACTGGGAGGACTGACACTGGAGCTGAGGCTCCAATATTTTGGCCACCTGATGCAAAGAGCCAACTCACTGGAAAAGACCCTGATGCTGGCAAAGACTGACGGCAAGAGGAAGGCAGCAGATGATACGATTAGATAGTATCACCGACTCAATGGACATGAGTTTGAGCAAACTCTGGGAGATAGTGAAAGACAGGGAAGCCTGTTGTGCTGCAGTTCATGAGGTGGCAAAGAGTCAGACGTGACTTAGCAATTGAACAACAATGAATCATCTGTATCTCTTTTTTCTTTCAGTAGATGTGTAAGTATATATACACATAACATATACTATTCACTTATAAATAGTATATAATATCATATATAGATAGATAGATATAATTTCCCCCTCTCTATCTTCAAAAGTCCAGTATTTCTGTCTCCAATATTTCCAAATCCTGTCTCTTCCAGCTCTGATCTGGCAATTTCTTAGGCTACAATCAATGAGTACACATGAAATAAATGAGCACAACTACGTAAAAATAATTTTACAAAAGAGCAACACTTTTCCCTCAAAGCTGTCTCTACTGCCCCATCTTCTGCTAAAATTAAAAGCAACACAAGCACATACAAAACTTCATGCCTCATTTGGGTGAAAGTAAAAATAGGCTTCATGATAATTATGCATAGTAAAATGTCTTGGGTTTGTGATTTATTTATTGTTCTAGAAATGTTCTTTCAGTAGTTAAATAATAGAATCTTTGCAATACCTTCTTTCTTGACTCCACACGCAAAAAAAAATGGACTAAGTGTGAATTATAAAACAGAAACCAACTTTTATTTGTAAGCCTAACACAAGAAATAAAAGTCACTTGAGATACTCTCACGTCTCAAACTAAGATTCTATGATTATTGTACATTGGATTTTATATGTACAGATTAGGAAAAAAAAGTATCTTATAAACAGATATCAAGCAATTTCAGTCTCCTTGAATGCTTGATGTGTTGCTCTCTGGTATCTGCCTTTTTAATGTGAAAGCAAAAGGATAGTAAATATTTCTTTTGCATATACTATGATATAATCTCAAACCAAGAACATATGATTTTACTTTTCATATTTTCAGAAAACATCTTTAAAACCAACTTATTCAATTAAAGTTTCCCTCATCTCCTTGCAAATCAATAAATTGATTAATTGTCTATATAATCTGATACTTTAGAACATAGAAAATGTGCATTACAACAAAAGAGATATTATAACATATGCTATTTTTATCTAACCCTGTGAAGCAAGTATATATATATACATATATATATACATACATATATATATACATATATATATCCATACATACATACATGCATAAATATATACATATGTATATATTTATATATGTTCACATTATAGAAAGAAGAATAAAAATATATTATGCTTCATTCTCATGGTAACCTACCCAGGTCACACAGCCTATGTGGGGACATACCTGATTGACCCATTTTTGCCTGATAAGTGTTGCAGATCTCTTGCATTATAATGTGGAGAGAGACACAGAACAGATTTCTTCCTGAAAGACTGCAACTGTGAAATCTATCCTCTGGAAATAAGAGTTCTTGTTCTCCACCCTTTTTCTTTTTCTTTTTTTTTTTTTTTTTTTTTTTTTGTTATTTTAAAT
>SJYC01062557.1:0-13744 GCA_006408675.1 Madoqua kirkii
TATGTCTGTCATCCATAGACAGTGGATGACAAGCTGGAGACTCAGGAGAGTTCATGGTATAATTCTGGCCAAATTCAAAGGCTTAAGATTCAGAAGTGCTGATGGCTGAGGGCAGAAGATAGATGTTCCAAGCACAGAGAACAAATGTGTTCTTCCTTCACTTTTTTGTTCTATTCAGGTCCTCAAGAATGTGGACAGTGCCCACCTGTATTGGTGAAGGTCATCTGCCTTACTCAGTCTATTGATTCAACTGCTAATCTCTTCCAGAAATAGCCTCAAATACACATCCAGAAAAAAATATTTACCAGCCACCTGAGTGGCTCAGTCAGATTGACACATAAAACTAATCATCACATCTCAATACCACAATTAACTGAAATAACTTACAAGATGTATTTAAAGGGATTTCAAGTTATTCTCTAAACTAATTTCCAAGTCAGTTTTTTAAATTACTGGTGATTTTGTAGTTTGTTTTTTAACTGATTAGTGAGATAGCTGAGAAGCCAATGACTGTAAGCCTTGTAGAGAATAAACACTGCCCTGCTGATGCAGAATGCTGCGGCAGGCCTCTGACAGTTTCCATTGACTATATTTAAGGCTTTCCTGGTAGGAAACTAATTGATAACATCGCACCATGATCCAGGCACTAAGAAGACAGAACAGCATCTGTTCAATCTTATGGTTGATTTCTATTTGGGTGCAAACTGTTTCCCACCAACAGCTGCTCTGATCAGTCAACTCTTTTTCCTGAAATCAACTAAATCCATAAACATCCCAAAAGGCTCATTTAGTTCCTGCTGATGCGAGTACAAAGCACAATGTGCACTAATTGGCTTCATTAATTGAGTAATCGTGGGAATAGAATGTCAGTACTTCACACACAAGTTTTGCAGCATAAGATTGTTATTTAATGCTAGAGATCTCAGTTTCACCTTCCTTGCTGCAAAAGCACACAAAATGCCTTTGCAGTCTGTGAGTCCAGTTTTGCAAGCAGTCCCAGGAGAACTCAAGTTTGGGAAAAAAAAATCTCCTCTGTGCAAGCAGTAGGTTTTATCTAAAAAAAGAAAAAGAAGTTGATGATTTGGGGCCAATTAGCTTGATAAATAATTATCTAATAGATGTAAATTTATTCACCCCATGTGTACATCAACAGAATGTCACTTAAGTACTTTAAAGATCTTGTCCAATTTCAATATTTATAGGGTAATCTAAGGAGGAGAAAAATACTTCACTAAGCTCTCCAACGAAATGTTTGTGGGTCCTGAGCACATATTATCAAGGACATGGGGGAGGAGGTATGAGCAGAAGTTAAGAGCGCTGAGCATCTCAGGACCCCAGGGAACAGATTCATTTCCAATGTTCATTCCCAAATGAGAGCCAAGGTTCAAGGTTGAAAATCATCCACTGGGAGAGATCATTGTGTTGATTCACCATAAGAAAAAACATTCTTTTGCTAAGGCTGTGATGGAAAACAGAGTGCTAAGCACCACTTGAGGTAGGTTGGCAGAGGAGCAGAGAGGTTTGGGGAGGACACATGGCCAAAGGGATCAGCTGGAGCTAAAGAGCTGATGCCTGGAAAGTCTGAGCAAAGCCATGTTGCCAGCCATCCCATAGACAGAAACACAAGCACTCTTACTTCCCTCTGTCTTTTCTACCTGGGGTGGTTTTGTAGCAGAGCAGAACAAAGAAGGGCAGAATTGAGGTCTGGAGAGTGGGATGAATACAGAATCATTCTCTAGCCAAAAAATAGGTTTGACAACACAGCCAGATCACTGGCCATGGTGTGCTCTGCCTTTTGGATAGTTCTGACTGCTAATACGCACAGTCACTATTCACCAACCAAGAACACCCTAGACGCTGAGCTTATGCTGAGAGTTTCCTGTTCAATTTCCTAAAACCAGATGCTCTTGCTTATGGAAATTAATCAACACAGCTCTCATCAGACCTGCTTATCACAGTTGCTGTTTGGGAGTTTAACACTGGTTAAATAAACGATATCATAGATGCATTTTTAAGAGAGGGATCACAGCAGCCTATGAGCAGCCTTTAATCAATAAGAAAAGCAAAATTAGTCAAGAGCTGGAGATGAGTAAAAAGTCTTACTGTCTTCCCTTTATAAATATATTTAATTCTAGTACACAAGCTGGAATCAAGATTGCCAGGAGAAATATCAATCACCTCAGATATGCAGATGACACCACCCTTATGGCAGAAAATGAAGAGGACCTAAAAAGCCTCTTGATGAAAGTGAAAAGAGGAGAGTGAAAAAGTTGGCTTAAAGCTCAACATTCAGAAAATGAAGATCATGGCATCCGGTCCCATCACTTCAGGGGAAATAGATGAGGAAACAGTGTCAAACTTTATTTGTGGGGACTCCAAAATCACTGCAGATGGTGATTGCAGCCGTGAAATTAGAAGACACTTACTCCTTGGAAGAAAAGTTATGACCAACCTGTACAGTATGTTCAAAAGCAGAGACATTACTTTGCCGACTAAGGTCCGTCTAGTCAAGGCTATGGTTTTTCCTGTGGTCATATATGGATGTGAGAGTTGGACTGTGAAGAAGGCTGAGTGCCGAAGAATTGATGCTTTTGAACTATGGTGTTGGAGGAGACTCTTGAGAGTCCCTTGGACTGCAAGGAGATCCAACCATCCCATTCTGAAGGAGATCAACCCTGGGATTTCTTTGGAAGGAAGCAAGCTCCAGTACTTTGGCCACCTCATGCGAAGAGTTGACTCACTGGAAAAGACTCTGATGCTGGGAGGGATTGGGGCAGGAGGAGAAGGGGACGACCAAGGATGAGATGGCTGGATGGCATCACGGACTTGATGGACGTGAGTCTGAGTGAACTCCGAGAGATGGTGATGAACAGGGAGGCCTGGCATGCTGAGATTCATGGGGTCGCAAAGAGTCGGAGATGTGTATAAGAGACAGAGGTAACAGAGAGGAACGTAAATGGGTAGGGGAGTTAGAGGTACAAACTATTAAGTATAAAATAAACTACAAGGATATATTGTGCAACACAGAGAGTGAGCCTGGCGTGCTGTGATTCATGGGGTTGCAGAGAGTCGGACATGACTGAATGACTGAACTGACTGACTTAACTTAGATATATATAACACTTTATTAGTTTGTACATGATATTTTAAATTACATATATTAATTTTAATACATTACCTGACTTATTTCAGTTAGATAAAGGAAGATATATCTTTGTTCTAGGATATAGCAAATAAATACTGAATAACTAGTAAATGCTAAATAAACACATATAGATTAGAGTCCTATTGTGATCTGACACAAAATAGAAATAAAGATTTGGCAAGACAGACAAGAAGCAAAAAATTAAAATGGAGCAGGTAAGCTTCTCCATAAAAGCACCAAATGGCGGATGACACTGGTGCTGCAAGAGTGCCTGAATGCCCCCAGGCTGAGGGTGCCCCTGGGATGGATGGCCACAGTGGCTTCCATGGGGGTTTTGGCAAAATCTGGGGCCAGAGCAGAGGACAAGGAGTGGCTCCCAGTCACCAAGCTGGGCAGCCTGGTCAAGGACATGAAGATAAGTCTCTGGAAGAGGTTTATGTCTTCTTTCTGCCCATCAAGGAATCTGTGATCATTGACTTTTTTGTGGTGGCATCTCTCAGAGACAAGGTTTCAAAGATTATGCCTTTATAAAAGCAGACCTGTGCTGGCCAGCAGAACAGGGTCTCAGCATTTGTCGCCAATGGGGTCACAAACACATGTGGGTGGCAAGTGATCCAGGGAGGCAGCCTCTTGCTATCCATGGGGCCCATCATTCTCACCAGGCTGTCCATCATCATGCAATGAGGCTACTGGCGTAACTAACAAGATCAGCAAGCCCGATACTGTTTCTGGCAAGGTGACTGGCTGCTGTGGCTCTGCACTGGTGCACCTCATACCTGCTGCCAGGAGCCTGGTATCGTCTGTGCCCCAAAAGCTGCTGCTGATGACTGGTATTAAGCTACACCTCTGCTGGGCTATCCAGGTTGTACAGTGGTAAAGAATCAACCTGCCAAGCAGAAGACTTGGGTCTGATCCCTGGATGAGGAAGGTCCCCTAGAGAAGAAAATGGAAACTCACTCCAATATTTCTGCCTGGATAATTCCATGGACAGAAGAGCTTGGTGGGCCACAGTTCATGAGGTCGCAGAGAGTCAGACATGATTTAACAACTAAACAACAACTACACACTTGTGCCAGGGGCTGCACTGCCACCCTGGGCAACTTTGCCAAGGACACCTTTAATCTCATTTTTAAGACCTATAGCTATCTCAGCCCAGTCTGTGGAAAGAGACAGTGTTCACCAAGTCTCTCTGCCAGAAATTCACTGACCATCTTGTAAAGACTCACACCTGAATTTCTATGCAGAGGACTCAGGCTCCAGCTGTGCCCACCACATAGCTTTATATGAGAAAAATAAAGTGAATGGAGGTACCAGTGAAGCTGGGTAAAAAAAATAAATAAATAAAATGGAGAAAGTAAGAAAAATAAAATACAGAAATAAGAATCAAAAGAGAAACATTTTTTAAAAAATCAGGTGGCAAGAGATCATAAGAGAGAGAATGGAGAAATAAAGAAGTTTAGGAACTTAAGGAAAAAAAATACCAAGATAGTCTAGATAAAGACATGCAGAGTAAGATAGATGTAGCCAAATGGAGAGGGAGAAATGTAGAGTAAGCAATAAAGAAGCAGAACAATTAGACTGCTAATGCAATAAATTCCTACTCCTCCTTACAGAGCCAGTTGCTCACCGGCACTGACTACAAATCTTTAATGGTTCTGTCACCTTACTACACTGGGAAAGAAATATCATTGGGATTTGAGTCATTATTTATTTATACATGCAAGAAATAATAATTAGTCTCATGGATGAAGCATTGTTCCAGGCATGGGTAAACATGATAATGCTGATGCCTCATGCAGCTTATTTCTTAGGTGGACACAATTCAATCCTTGTGGAGTGTGGTAAAAATTGTAATGGTATTATCATTGGAAAGGTCACCAAATACAGTGAGGAAAAAGAAGTTCTCCAAAGAAAATAACGTATGACTGTGTGTATAAGGTCTCATTGGGGGTGGGGAAGGAGGGCTGTGTTTGCTGATTAAAGCAATAGAAGTCAAATATAGACTGGCCTCATGTTTCATTTTATAGAAATCAATCAATCAATCTGAAATATTTTACCAAGATAATTTAGCTCCTAAATGGCTTAAGTAGAATTTTAACTCAGATCGAAATAAACTAGTCAATAACAAACAATCTATCATATCATCAGAGTCTTATATTTGAAGAAATAATGGTTGATAACTTCTCAAATCTGCTTGCAATGAAGGAGACTTAGGCTCAATCCCTGGGTTGCGAAGAACCTTGGAGAAGAGAATGGCAACCCACTCCAGCATTCTTGCCTGGAGAGTTCCATGGACAGAGGAGACTGATGGGCTACAGTCCATGGGGCTGCAAAGAGTCAGACACAACTGAGCAATTACAGATTTAAAAAGCTAGAAGAATTTCAAGTAGGGTAAACTTAAAGAAATCCATGTCAAGACACATCAGAATTCAATTCTAAACACTGAAAACAAAGACAATATCTTGAAATCAACGGATGGAACCAAGGCTTTCTCAATAGAGAAATACCAGTTTGATTTACAGATTTCTCATCTGAAGCAATACAGGACAGGGAGCAGTGGCACAGTATATTTCAAGTGCTGAGAGAAAATAACTGTTAAGTGCAAATTCCATGTCTTAGAAACCTATTCTTCAGGAGAGAAGGGATAATAAAAATGTTGTCATATGAAAGAAAACCATGAAAATTTGTCATTTAACATAAATACACTTAAAGAATGACTAAAGGAAATGCTTCAAACAGAAAAGAAGTGATAAATAAAGGAAGTCTTCCTAGCTTGCAGACCTCCACCTTCTTATGTCCTCACATAGCTTTTCCTTAGTGCTTGACTGCTGAGGAGTGGGAGAGGAGAGAGGGAAAGATCTCTCATACCTCTTCATCCTATTGGATCTGAGATCTACACTTTTGACCTCATTTAATCTTAATTATTTCCTGATAGACTCTATCTTGAAAGACCACCAACCTTAATTACTTCCTTATAGACTCTGCCTTGAAAGACAACTAACCTTAATTACTTCCTTATAGATTCTACCTTGAAAGACAGCCACACGGGACTAGGGGTTCACATATAAACTTGACGTTGGGGCATCAGAAATATTCAGCCCACAATACCATCTGAAACTCAAGAAGGATCTAAATGAAAATGAGGTTTCTTAAATACAATATTGATGCTAACAGACTGTAATACAACACTTATGTATATTGCAATACAAAGATCAAACACTAACTAAACTGTACAAAGTAATGTTCTCAAAAGCACCACAAACAAATCAAAATGGAGTCTTAAAAAAATGTTCAAGTAACTCACAGGGAAAGAAAAAGCAACAAAACAAACAAAAACAAGCAAAAAAATGGAAGAATAATAAATATAGGAAACAACATGAAAAAGAAAATTGAAATAGCAAACTTCAGCCTTGATGTATTAATATAACTGGTATGAAATGAAGTGAAAGTTACTCAGTCATGGCCGACTCTTTGTGACCTTGTGGACATACAGTTTGGAATTCTCCAGACCAGAATACTGGAGTGGATAGTCTTTACCTTCTCCAGGGGATCTTCCCAACCCAGGAATCAAACCCGCCTCCCACATTGCCTGCAGATTCTCTACCTGATTCTTCTAAGGAAGACCAAGAATACTGGAGTGGGTAGCCTATCCCTTCTCCAGCAGATCCTCCTAGCCCAGGAATTGCCCGGGTCTCCTGCATTGCAGGTGGATTCTTTACATACTGAGCTACCAGGGAATTTTTATATAAATGGTATAAATAATAATATAATTATAAATAATAATAATAAAAAAGCAGAGATTGGCAGAGTGGGTTAAAAACTAAAAGCAGCAAATACGAAGTCAACCTTTAAAAGGGGGTAAGCCCTTAGTGTAGTGATGAATAAAATGGCTTTTAAAAAAATGTGGGTCTAATCCAATCTATGCTCCAAACTATGCCCTTCCTTGAATTAACTGCCTAAAATCATTTTGATTATGCCTGTTGGTATTTATAATTAATATATCAGATAAAACCCCAAACTACAAATTGGAAAATTTGCTCTCTACTATGTCAATTGGTAGTATCTATCACCTTTGGAAAAGACCCTGATGCTGGGAAAGACTGAAGGCAGAAGGAGAAGAGGACAACAGAGAATGAGATGGTTGGATGGCATCACTGATTCAGTGGACATGAGTCTGAGCAAACTCAGGGAAATAGTGAAAGACAGGGAAGTCTGGAGTATTGCAGTTTATGGGTTCACAAAGAGTCTGACATGACTGAGCAACTTAACGGCAACATCACCTTAATAGATAAAGACTGGATGCCCAGGCTGTTCATAGATGACATTATAGCACTCTACTGAGAAATGAAACTTCAGGTTATTGCTTGATTGACATGCTATCCAAGCACATGAGATCTGACAGTGTTTCTCCCTCAATTACCCAAGAGTAATGAGCATTTAAGAGTCTGGCAATACAACTTATAAGAGTCTCATCCTTTTCTTCTCTCAGGTAAGGTACTACCTATCTAAGAATGTACGTTGGCATGCTAAGATCAGTAAGCATCAGACTTTGAGACACCTCATACCAGTGGTCAGCTTGTCTGCAAAAGGACAACATGAGAAAGCTACACGGCAGATGACCTTGGGGGAACGACAGCATTTGGAGATATCTGACAATATACAAGTGAGTCTTTTTTTTTATAGTTTTAAATTAAGAAAGTATTGTTATTACCTAAGGAGACAAAGAAAAGAAAACCAATATTACTGTGATCACTTCATAAATTTAGAGAATTTTATGGCATTGCAAAGAAAATTTAAAATACACAAATGTGGCTTATTCCATGAGAAATATAAGAACTTTTCATGCCATTTCTGTATACATTTCAGGAAAAAAAAAAAAAACTAACTTCTCAAACTCTTAAGGAATAAAAGTGGTTACCTAGATGTTGTAGCAAGGCTTCTAAACTTAAAGGTTGTATATGGAAGTAATAAAGTACACTGTGGGAAATCTGAACCTAAAAATAATTGTCAAGGAGACTCTAGATTCAATGCTAACTCTGCCTCTAACTCACTGTGAAACACTGCACCAGTCACTTGCTGTCTCTGGACCATGAAAAACTGACAGTGAGGACATTCTGAAAAATCAGTGGATAGAAGTGCCTTTTGATACATCAGGGGAAATGCTTATCAGAGCATTTATATTTTTACAAGAAAAGCAAAACAAAAATAGATCTCTTTTCTCCAAAAATCCCCAGAGCAAAAAAATAATTCTTATTTTATGATGTTGAGGCAGGTTTCCTGATAGGTAGTTTGGCAGTAAGCTGAGACATGGCCCAGAAACAGAACCTCCAATGTTCCCTACGAGGGAACCACTGTGTGCATCAGGGGAGGTGTATTTTTAGAGTTTTGTATTGTTTGACCAGAGGAAAGGGAGTCGTCTCAATCAAAATTGAGTCAAAGCAATAATGTTAAAATACAGAAATCATATAGTTATCTCTTATTCCTCCATCCTCAGCATCAAGGTTTCTATGAGACTGTTTATGGTTTTCTAAAAGCTAAAGAGAAAATCAGTGTCTAAAGTCAGGTTGAAAAGGCAAGAATGTGTTTTTACTCCTCATACTTTCGTTCCAAGGTTGTACCAGCTACATCACATTCAGAAGTGCATCCTAAAACGAGTTTCAGCAGGTCTGAATTCTCCATCATCTGTTATTGATAAATGTGTGTCTTTTATGCTTCCCTGGTAGCTCAGTCAGTAAAGAGTTTGCCTACAATGCAGGAAAAATGGGTTCAACTCCTGGGTCAGGAAGATCCCCTGGAGAAGGAAATGGCAACCCATTCCAGTATTCATGCCTGGAGAATTCCATGGACAGAAGAGCCTGGCAGGCCAAATGGCTTAGCAACTAAACTACCACCAAGATGAATTCAGGGATATTTATTTTGATCCTGACTAAATCTGTTAAAGCAAAAATTAGCCATCTAGTAACTCATGCCATCTTTCTGAGGCTATTTTTGGCCTTGGAAGTTTTGAATAAGTGTAAATCTTAAGATAGAAGACAAACATTCAGTGTGGCCAGAAAAAGGTGATTCTAGTTGCGCCTCAACTATTGACTAACTGAGTGACCTTGACTAATATGTTAGCTTCTCAGTGTAACACATGTTGTAGTTTTGATTAAACATGTGCTGTTGCAGAAATCCATCTGGGAAGTCTGCAAGTCACAGTTTAAATTGCAATATGATGAATAAAAATAATTCCAGGAAAGATGAAGCATCCTCCATATCTTATTGACACAGAATGATTAGGATCTTTACCAGTCATGCCAAGTTGTCCTTTGGAAAGGATGAAACACACAGGTCACTAATAGAAAAATTACAACTAGCTGCAGGAATTTCAGATTATGGAGTAAGAGGAAAAGGATTAACATACAATGACAACATATTTGGAAAATAGCTGTAATGCCAATTTTTCATTTGCTAAAAGCTGTATTTCAAATGGCAAAAATAACAGTAAAAAGTAGACCACAGTGACCATGGTACTTGCTAAATATCACACTGCATTTTCTCCTTAGGTCCAAGCATAATTATCAGTAATCCTTAAAAAGATTGATGAAAATCCATTTTCTAGTCAAAAGAATGTACAGTTAGATTTAGTGGGAAAATTGCACGTGGAAGCAAAAATAATAATTCAGTTCAGTACGGTTGCTCAGTTGTGTCTAGCTTTTTTGTGACCCTGTGGACTGCAGCATGCCAGGCTTGCCTGTCCATCCAAATAATTGGATTGATAATTAATATTATTTGATCTCTGTTACTGTGTAAGAAGGTGACTACTTCATGTAAAATATCCAAATTGTGAAAAGTAATGTAGCTCCCAACATTTTACAGTCTGAAAGAAAGATCCAGAATGTGGATCAAGTTTCTTGATAAATAACTTCTTAAAGGGGAGAAGGAAAGCAGGAGCCTAGATCTTGAATCAATCCCAGTGATACAAGTCTCTGTTTAAATGTCTCCTCTTCAAAGAGAGTATCCCTCATTGCCATCTGAACAGCAGCCTCATCATATACTATAGCCTTAACTACTCTTTTGCTTCAGAGAAAAATATTGTATCTTTACCAGCTATCTATTTATGGATCTGTCTCTCCCACTAAAATTGAAGTTTCATGAGGACAAAGACCTTGTTTTCTTTTATTCTTTGCTTTAGCTCTGCCCTAGCTCTGTTCCAGTCTCTGTACTTAAGTGAAAGTCTCTCAGTCGTGTCCAATTCTTTGTGACCCAATGGACTACACTGTCCATGGAATTCTCCAGGTCAGAATACTGAAGTGGATAACCATTCTCTTCTCCTGGGGATCTTCCCAACCCAGGGATCAAACCCAGGTCTCCTGCATTGAGGCAGATTCTTTATCAACTGAGCCACCAGGGAAAACCTTAGCACTTTATTAATACTTTTGAACTGAATGAATAAATGAAAGAGACTCACTTTCTCCCTAGAGGTCTTACAAATCATAGTGGCAACTCCATGTTGGCCTAAGGGTATGCTGCCCCGCCTTTAAACGTCTACCCATATGGAACTCTGATATTAGATTCCTTGAGACCAGCTGGAACAACTAAATACAACTCTACTGAACTCTTTAGAAACAAAATAAGGAAATTAAATAGTCTAGCAGGTGACTAGGTAACAAATTTGGCTGCCTCTCCAAAACCCATGGCTTCCCTGTGGCTCAGCAGTAAAGAATCCGCTTGTCAATGCAAGAGACCCAGGTTCAATACCTGGGTTGGGAAGATCCCCTGAAGAAGGAACTAGCAACCCACTCCAGTATTCCTGCCTGGGAAATCCCACGGATAGAAGAGCCTAGCAGGGTAACATCCATGGGGTCACAAAGAGTCAAACACAATTTAGCGACTATACAGTAACCATCAAAACCCACAAGCATCTACATACCAAAATTTTACTCAGATTTTGAACACATGAAAATTTCTATTAGAAACTTCATTTGTAAAGAGGCAAGTGAAGTAAGATGAGGTTGGCTAAAAATCAAACAAACAGTAACTTTAAATTCAAATGAGCAATTTTTATTCTTTAAAGTATTCCGAAAGGGTGGCGTATATTTTAGCAGAACAGTTTT
Organism: Madoqua kirkii; assembly: GCA_006408675.1. Lineage (NCBI taxonomy): Eukaryota > Metazoa > Chordata > Mammalia > Artiodactyla > Bovidae > Madoqua > Madoqua kirkii. The sequence continues at coordinate 11,242 of SJYC01062557.1, forward strand.
GAGGAACTCAGCGGCCAACATAAGGCAAAAGCTATCTTTGTTCTTTCTCCTTTAATTTTATTACTAAAACTAATTATCCTGTCTGAGCCTAAGAAAGAAATCTCTCTCCATGGTATTCATCTAAATTTAAGTTTCCATAAAAAGTGTGTTAGAGGTTAGAGACAACTTGTTGTTAAAGTTTTGTATCTTTAAAACATGGCATAAAGTATAAAAATTGTAAGGTCAAATGTGTTAACAGAAAACACTGTTAATATTTGAAACTTAATATGTCATTAAAGCAAGATCATTTTAAATCACTATGAAACATAAAAAATACACTTTTCTGGACTTTTTTTCCCTCACTCCATTCCAACTAAAGTACATAGTTCAAGTCAGGTTTCCTATTTTTTGAGGAGTTAGTTAAAATTTAAAACTCCACATTTTTTGAAGAGTTAATTAAATACAGAACTTCTAGACTAAATGACCTATCATTTTGCAGACCTTGATATAATGATTTTCTCAATTTCCTATTAAAGTGCCTATTGTAGACAAAGTTACAACCAGTCACCAAATTCATTTATTTAGGTATTAACATATATTTGTGAATGTCTGCTAGGTATCAGGCATTATGATGGTGATAAAGGATCAGAGAGAAACAGTTAAAGCTGTCAGGAAGTTCACAGTCTAGAGGAAAGAGACAGACTCTAGCATCTAGGAAGAAGGTCTATTAAATGGAGTCAAAAGACAATTGACTGAGGGAAATCCATGTTCTGAAACAGCCCAGTTTGGCCAGGTAGGAAATAAACATGGTGGTAGTTCAAATCTCCCTTATTGACCTAGCTTACATAAAAATGAAAGTCAGATAACTTATCTCCTAGACCACAGATCCTTTTTTTAAAAACAGAGCTTACTCTTTCTCTCTTTAATCTATTAACCCTTACATTCACTTACAGATTGCCACTCTACTGCGCAGCAAATTTTGTGGCAGGAAAGGTATTTGATGTGGTCATAGACAGTGAAATAGACCATGGACCAAGTCATGGACCAGGAGTTGTAGGTTAAAACAGAGCTATAAATTGTCTTAGACATATTTAGCTACTCTTAAGTAGTGGACCATACACCAGCTGCTTTACAATGAAATGGAAAGCCTTTAAGAAATATGAGTTCCAAGTCCTATCCCTGGAAATTAAATTCCAGGAAAGATGACATGGAGTCTGAGAAGCCACATATTTTTAAATTTTTTCAAGGGATTCTGATGAGCAGTCAGATTTGGAAAGTACTGCCCTGGAGATAAACATTATTTTCCAGAGTAAGAAAATTAAGCCATGTAGGCAGTCTATCAGAGCTGCACAAGATGACTAATGGTCAGAAACTAAAATTTGGCTAGGGGCTTTACACATTAATTAAAGAAGAGAACTTAGGTTTATTCTAGCAGTTATAAGCATCCAAGTAGACAGAGAGGTCAAAGGAAATCTATGCCTCTTTTACACTGGCAAACATTGTGTCTTAAGAGATAACCTCTCATTGATAGATGGGAAAACAAAGAAACATTGCCAGTCTAGAGAATTAAAAACATTTTGTGACATAAGAAAAGGTGTGAAATATCTCAAAACTGGAGAGGAAAGGGCAATCTCAGAGAAAAAAAGTTTTCTATAATAAACAGATCATGTAAGTTACATTCTTCATCTCAGTAAAATAGAAAGAAACATTGCTTCTATGAAAAAGGGTTAAGGAACCATAAGGAGTTAAAAGGGCTAAAAGTTGAGATTGAGAAAGAAACAGAAAATGTGGTTTAAAGAATGTGGAATTGAAGTTTGGATTGAAACTTGTGCAAAGTAAAATCCATGTTGCCTAAAATTGAAATTTTTGTAGAAACAAAAATATAAATCAGTTCAGTTCAGTCGCTCAGTCGTGTCTGACTCTTTGCGACCCTATGAATCGCAGCACGCCAAGCCTCCTTGTCCATCACCATCTCCCAGAGTTCACTCAAACTCACGTCCATCGAGTCAGTAATGCCATCCAGCCATCTCATCCTCTATCGTCCCCTTCTTCTCCTGCCCCCAATCCCTCCCAGCATCAAAGTCTTTTCCAAAGAGTCAACTCTTTGCATGAGATGGCCAAAGTACTGGAGTTTCAGCTTTAGCATCATTCTTTCCAAAGAAATCCCAGGGCTGATCTCCTTCAGAATGGACTGGTTGGATCTCCTTGCAGTCCAAGGAAATCTCAAGAGTCTTCTTCAACACCACAGTTCAAAAGCATCAATTCTTCAGTGCTCAGCCTTCTTCATAGTCCAACTCTCACATCCATACATGACTACTGGAAAAACCACAGCCTTGACTAGAAGGACCTTAGTCGGCAAAGTAATGTCTCTGCTTTTGAATATGCTATCTAGGTTGGTCATAACTTTTCTTCCAAGGAGTAAGCGTCTTTTAATTTCATGGCTGCAATCACCATCTGCAGTGATTTTGGAGCCGCAAAAATAAAGTCTGACCGTGTTTTCACTGTTTCCCCATCTATTTCCCAT
>SJYC01062559.1:0-14668 GCA_006408675.1 Madoqua kirkii
AATTTTTAAAATAAAGTTTCTTTTTTAAAAAAGAACTTGATCTTTGGAAAATAACAACAAAGAAAATAGATATACAGTGCTTGGAAATCTAGCTCAATTTAAAAAAAAAAAACACGCATACTAAAGTAAAATTTGACGAAAAGCCATTGAACTGAACATGAAAGCAAACCTAGGAAACATCATTATAAACTTTCATTCCCAAATAAATTAAAGATTTCCTAAGGAAGGATTATCTCTAATATACTTTTCACATAAGAAACTGAACAACTTTAAAGATAAAACAAACAAAAATCTTTGTTGTAGATGGTTTCCTTTTTTAAGAACACAAAATATAATTTTTAAAATAAAATTCTGCTTTTGCTAACAGCAAAGATAATTCCTAGCTTTTATTAATATTCTTAGCAATTGAAAAACCCTCTGGTTTTCTATAGTGTTAGTCGCTCAGTTGTGTCCAACTCTTTGGGACCCCATGGACTGGAGCCCACCAAGCTCTTTTGTCCATGCAGTTCTCCAGGGAAGAATACTAGAGTGGGTGGCCATTCCCTTCTGCATGACATCTTCCCAACTCAGGGATCAAACCTGCCTCTCCTTCACTGCAGGCAGTTTCTTTACTGTCTGAACCACCAGGAAAACCCCCTGGTTTTCTATAGTTATTAAGAGTATCTTCAGCTAAGTGCCTTATTTGGCCAGCTAAAACTTTGCCTTATTTTATTCCTAGGGAATATAGATCATAATCAATAATGGCTCTTTTTGGCACAACATACTAAACTGGAGCTTTTTAGGAAAAAATACAATCAGAAGCAAGTCGTTCCCCAGGTTATCTTTTAGATCAAGAAGAGTTATCTTTTAGATCAATCTATTTATTACAACTTAGCCTGAAAAAACTAGGCCTTTTGGAAAAGTTAAAAGTGGACACTTCTGCTCATACTTTTCCTGGTGCTTGGGGTTGAAATTAAAATTCAGTCTAACATTTACAGAAAAAGGAAAAAGGTTGCTAAATAGCAGCCTGTAGCTTAGAGAAGCATAGGCAGAGGAAGATGGGTTTCCAAGTCAGGTCAATTGATTGTTTATAATATCAAATCATAAAGACTCTTTATTACAAGCCAAGCTGGTCCCAGTCACAATACCTGATTCAATTTATACCCCCAAAACTAGGCAACTCAATAAATGTGAAAAAATCAAATGTGTTTTAGTTTAAAACAAAACAGAATATAAGAACTTAGTCAAGCTTATGAGAGGATTAAGATTCTTCAAAAACATATCTCGAATACTCCTTTCAGTAACCATTTCAATTACTAAATTATTGAATGATCTGAAAACCTAACAGGCAACAAATCATTCAGTTGCTAAAATGGATTTAGATCTTGAGACTCAAAAACAGAAATAAATGCCTGAATGAATACCACTATCAACTCTTAGCAACTGAGCAACTCAGTCATTGCTTCTGAGTGTGTTCTGGTTCATTCACTGGTTTTGGTTTTTTGCTTGCTCATCTGTTTTTCACAAGAATTGCCTACACATATAGCAAAGGTATAACTTAGAAACATTCAGACCAAAGAAGTTCTGGATTTGGCAGCTTGTATTGTCTTTAATAAAAAATGTGGTCCACCAGAGAAAAGAATGGCAAATCACTTCAGTATTCTTTCCTTGAGAACCCCATGAACAGTATGAAAAGGCAAAAAGATAGAACACTGAAAGATGAACTCCCCAGGTCAGTAGGTGCCCAATATGCTACTGGAGATCAGGAGAGAAATAACTCCAGAAAGAATGAAGAGACAGAGCCAAAGCAAAAACAACACCCAGTTGTGAATGTGACTGGTGACACAGGTAAAGTCCAACGCTGTAAAGAACAATGTTGTATAGAAAACTTAGAATGTTAGGTCCATGAATTATGGTAAATTGGAAGTGGTCAAACAGAAGACGGCAAGAGTGAACATCAACATTTTAGGAATCAGTGAGCTATAATAGACTGCAATGAGTGAATTTAACTGAGATGACCATTATATCTACTACTGTGGGCAAGAATACCCTAGAAGAAATGGAGCAGCCTTCATAGTTAACAAAAAAAGTCTGAATAGCAGTACTTGGGTGCAATCTCAAAAACGACAGAATGAACTCGGTTTGTTTCCAAGACAAACCATTCAATATCACAGTAATCCAAGTCTATGTCCCAACCAGTAATGCTGCAGAAGGTGAAGTTGAATGGTTCTTAGAAGACCAACAAGACCTTCTAGAACTAACATCCAAAACAATGTTTCCTTCACTATAGGATACTGGAATGCAAAAGTTGAGAGATACCTGGAATAACAGGCAAATTTGCCCTTGGAATACAAAATGAAGCAGGGCAAAGGCTAACAGAGTTTTTAGCCAAGAGAACACACTGGTCATAGCAAACACCCTCTCCCCATAACACAAGAGAAGACTCTACACATGGACATCACCAGATGATCAATACCAAAATCAGATTGATTCTATTCTTTGCATTCAAAGATGGAGAATCTCTATACAGTCAGCAAGAACAAGACCAGCAGCGGACTGTGGCTCAGATCATAATTCCTTATTGCAAAATTCAGGCTTAAATTGAAGAAAGTAGGGAAAACCACTGGACCATTCAGGTATGACCTAAATCAAATCCCTTATGATTATACAGTGGATGTGACAAATAGATTCCAGGGATTAGATCTGATAGACACAGTGCCTGAAGAAATATGGAGGGAAGTTTGTGACGTTGTTCAGGAGACAGGGATCAAATTCCATCTCCAAGAAAAAGAAATGCAAAAAGGCAAAATGGTTGTCTGAGGGGGGCTTAAAATAGCTGAGAAAAGAAAAGAAACTAAAGACAAAGGAGAAAAGGGGAGATATACCCATTTGAATGCAGAGTTCCAAAGAATAGCAAGGAGAGATAAGAAAGTCTTCCTCAGTGATCAATGCAAAGAAATAGAGGAAAACAATAGAATGGGAAAGACTAGGGATCTTTTCAAGAAAATTAGAGATACCAAGGGAACATTTCATGAAAAGATGGGCACAATAAAAGACAGAAATAGTATGGACCTAACAGAAGCAGAAGATATTAAGAAGGGGTGGCAAGAATAGACACAAAAAAATTGTACAAAAAAGATCTTTATGACCAGATAATTCTGATGATGTGATCACTCACCTAAAGCCAGACATCCTAGAATGTGAAGTCAAGTGGGCCTTAGAAAGCATCACTATGAACAAAGCTAGTGTAGGTAATGGAATTCCAGTTGAGCTATTTCAAATCCTAAAAGATGATGCTGTGAAAGTGCTACACTCAATATGCCAGCAAATTTGGAAAACTCAGCAGTGGCCACAGGACTGGAAAAGGTCAGTTTTCATTCCAATCCCAAAGAAAGGCAATGCCAAAGAATGTCACACTACCACACAATTGCACTCATCTCACACACTAGCAAAGTAATCCTCAAATTCTCCAAGCCAGGCTTCAACAGTATGTGAACTGTGAAAGCAGGATTTAGAAAAGGCAGAGGAACCAGAGACCAAATTGCAAACATCCATTGGATCATCAGAAAAGCAAGAGAATTCCAGAAAATTTCTGCTTCTGCTTTATTGACTATGCTAAAGTCTTTGACTCTGTTGATAGCAACAAACCATGGAAAATTCTTCAAGAGATGGGAATACCAGACCATTTGACTTGCCTCCATTTCTGCCATCAGAAATCTGTATGCAGGTCAAGAAGCAACAGTTAGAACTGAATGTGGAACAACAAGCTGGTTACAAATCGGGAAAGGAGAACGTCAAGGCTGTATATTGTCACTCTACTTATTTAACTTATATGCAAAATGTAGCATGCAAAAACCCAGGCTGGATGAAGCACAACCTGGTATCAAGATTGCTGGGAGAAATATCAGTAACCTCAGATATGCAGATGACACCACCCTTAATGCACAAAGCGAAGAAGAACTAAAGAGCCTCTTGATGAAAGTGAAAGAGATTATTGAGTTTGAGTAAGTGAGTTTGGCTTAAAACTCAACTTTCAGAAAACTAGATCATGGCATCCGGTACAATCACTTCATGGCAAATAGATGGGGAAACAGTGAGAGACTTTATTTTGGGAGTCTCCAAATCACTGCAGATGGTGATTGCAGCAATGAAATTAAAAGATGCTTGCTCTTGGTAGAAAAACTATGACCAACCTAGACAGCATATTAAAAAGCAGAGACCTTACTTTACCAACAAAGGGCCATCTAGTAAAAGCTTTGGTTTTTCCAATAGTCATGTATGGATGTGGGAGTTGGACTATAAAGAAAGCTGAGAGCCGAAGAATTGATGCTTTTGAACTGTGATGTTGGAGGAGACTCCTGAGGGTCCCTTGGACTGCAAGGAGATCAAACCAGTCAATCCAAAAGGAAATAATTCCTGAATATTCATTGGAAGGACCGATGCTGAAGCTGAAGCTCCAATACCTTGGCCCTCTGATGGAAATAACCAACTCATTGGAAAAGATCCTAAAGTTGGGAAACATTGAAGGCAGGAGAAGAAGGGGACGACGGAGGATGAGATGGTTGGATGGCATCATTGACTTGATGGACATGAGTTTTAGCAAGCTCTAGGAGTTGGTGATGGACAGGGCAGGTTGGCATGCTGCAGTCCATGGGATTGCAAAGATTCAGACATGACTGAGATACTGAACTGAACTGATTGTCCTTAACTCCTGGTGAAAAGGGTAAGAATGATTTATGGGTGCATGCTAATTTGCTCAGTCATGTCCAACTTTTTGTGACCCTATGTACTATAGCCCATCAGGCTCCTCTGTCCGTGGGATTCTTCAGGAAGGAATACTGGAGTGTGTTGCATGCCCTCCTGCAGGAGATTTTTCTGACCCAGGTATTGTCACATCTCTTATGTCCTCTGCATTGGCAGGCAGATTCTTTACCACTGGCGCCACCTGGAAAGCCCAAATGTGATTTATAAAGATGACCTATTTCTGGACTCTGCTTACAATGAGAGAAACACTGTTAGTAAGCACATAGAAAATTCTGCCAAAGAATTTAGAAGTCAACTAAATTTTGGGGGGCTGTCCAGTATGGTAACCATATGTACTTGTAGAAACTTAGATTTGAATTAATCAAAATTAAAGTCATCATTCAGTTCCTTAGCACTCTAGCCATACTTCGAGTGTTCAGTAACAATATGTTGAAAGTTAACATATTGGACAGCAGAGGTATAAAATATTTCCATCACAGAATATTCCAGTGAAACTCTGCTTTAGATTCAAAGCAGATATTCAAAGACAGACATGGACCTTTTATTATTTAAAAAAAAAAAACAAACAACTAGCCAAAGCTTCACTTAAATTTTTTTCCCATTTTTTTCAATGAAAGTTAACCACTGATTGGATGGCATCACTAACTCAAAGAACGTGAGTTTGAGCAAACTCATGGGGATAGTGAAGGACAGGGAAGCCTGATATGTGCTATAGTCCATGGAGTGGCAAAAAGTCAGACACAATTAGCTACTGAACAACAACAACAACCACTCATTAGAGAAACAGTGCTGTTACATGCCAGTCTCATGCCATTCTTCTTTATACTCTCCTCCAGCTTAGAATGCCCTCCCCAATCTACCCATCTTTCAAGCATCATTTTAGGATCTGTCTCTTCCTAAAGCCTTTCCTAAACCTTTACCCCATTGCTTTCCCTCTTCCAAAATGCTATGACATTTATATCTGCAGAGTGTAGCCTAGTGTTTCTTCCAAAAGCAGTAGAAATTACAAATAGAAAATTATATACCACTTCTTAATTCCCACTCTTCTTTTTTCTCTCTATTGACATGTGAATGTGATGTTCCACTTCAAGATAGGAACACTGATTTTTCTAGGCAGACTGTCAATATTACTTTTGGGAAAAGTTTGTCAATAGCTCCATTCAAGGTCACATTGACCTACATTTGATGGCTGAGATTTTCTCACAGTCATGGAGGCTTTCTGTGATGTGGGTCCCTCTCCCCAAGATCCCATGAGATGCTCATGGCAGAGATATGGCTCTGATGTTATCTCTATTCCCCAGCTCTGAGCCCAGGGCAGAAACTTTACCTTTTTCTTGGCCTGAAGCCAGTTTTCATCTCTACTCCTCTTCCCTTAAAAAGAAAAAAGAAAACATACCTGTTCAGTGATTTTCATCCTCCCTGCAGAGGATTTGTTTTCTCCAGAGAATTTCCTAACCTATTACCAAGCCACAAATGGCTGATTTCGTCTTTGTCAGTGTATACATTTTGCAAAGTAACAAGTAAGCCATATCTATGGATAAGAATTCATAATTCTCCATCTCAGATCCTACCTGCCACACACACAAAATCTGTCTCATACTTAAGTAAGCAATAAGACAATAAAATGTCTCTGCAGTATATGTGATGGCACCTCTGGGTCCCTAACCATCTTACTATTACTATTTCCTCTATAATAACAACAGAGCCGAAATCTTATCAAACAAAGACCAGTAGGCACAAATCTGGCTCTGCTGGACCAGATTTATTGATTCAATGCAGTGAAGGAGGACAGCCTAGCAAGCTACTTTAAAAATAGAAAAAGGGAAATATCTTTTACAATGTTTGAGTTCTGATGAAGGACTTGGAGGAAAATTGAAAGAAACAAGAGATCATTTCTAGCTCAATTACTTTTTCTAGGCTATATTAAGAAAAGCAGAGATTAACTAGGAATTTGGTCACTGAGTCCAAGGTGATTACCTAATTGAATATCCCCAGTAATATATGGGAGTAGCAAAGTTGGCCTGGGAAATTATAGATAAGAAAACCATAATTACTCAAGGAGAGAGTCCTGTGGGATTTTATAGCTACTGTAGGAATTGGAGAGAAAGCGATTTCTGTTAACTAGCTTTTTCTGAGTTCATTTTCCTAGCCCCATTAGTAGCCTGAGCAAAAGACAAGGTTTTGCTCTTTTAAGAGTTAACCTTCACAGAGAGTTAACTATGTGGTGTCATGATTCAAAGGGCCTTTTATTTAGTCCTCAACATATTCCATGAAATAAGGTACGATTATAGCCCACCTCAATTTAAAGAAGAGAAAACTGAGGCTCAGAGTGATGGAAAATGGTGGATTGTAATTCAAATCGGCAATCTGTTCTCAGAGTCTGCATGATCAGCCACAATACCACAGTGATGTAAACTGTCCTGGCAACGCCATTCAGGAAGCATGTGTGAAATGCTGGAAAGCAGAAAGGACTGCTGAACCCTCTTACATGTTTTCCATACTCAAATTGTCAGCCAGGTTGTTTTGAAATTACTAATTTAAGGTATTTTTAGATAGTATGCTAAGACCTTCTAGATGAGTTTTTAGGGCCAACAGACCTTTTGTCCTAGTGTTTCCAGTTTCTGAATGATAAAGTCAGGCTGTTTCCAGAAAGCCAGAAAGGGTCAGGTTTCATATCAGCACTTCAGAGATTTATGGTAAACAAAATATGTGTTCTGTAGTTTCTCACTCACACAATTCAGGAGTGAAGCCATTTTATATTTCTGCTTTGCTGCCTATGAAATTAAATGAATCCACATCAGAGATTTAGCACAAAATAATGCTGCCTAGCTTTCCAGACCTGATCAGGATCATTGTAGCTCTGACTACAGGAAATTAGTGCCATTCTAATTGTACCTGCTTTGGCAGTGTCACTCCCTTGAGGAGGAGAAAGGATTTGGGCAGGTGAAGACCATGGCTGCTGTGTACATGGAAATAAGGGTGGAAGGAATAATAATACTTGTCATTCAATAGGTACCTTCTGCCTCAAGGCTTGGCCTAAGCTGTGTAGCAAGATGGATCATTCTACTAGCTAGGAACATTAGAAAAAATCAGTGCCTGAGCTCAAACCAATTACGTAAGAATACCGAGTGATGGGACCTAGCATCAGTATACTTAGCCACATGATTTCAATAAGAAGCCAGCCCTGAGAACATCTGCTCAGAGGGTCAGACTGGGGCTCAGAGAATCCCAACACCCCAAATGAAGATTAGATTCATATTTCCCCATAAGGACCAGGGGAACAGAGGGTGTGTTATTGCAACCAGAACCAAGAAGGAAATAGCCTTTTCAAGGATCTCCTTATACCCTTTATCTCCTCACACATTGAATAAGGCTGACCTAGGTAACCAATACTAGAATGAAGGTATTAAATGTATAGAATGACTGTCATTCTCTGTCACTAAAATCCAGGGCTACAACAGCCATTATGACTACATTGTAGTTTTGCTAATTTTTAAAAATAATTCTAGGAGATCAAACCAGTCAATCCTAAAGTAAATCAACCCTGAATATTCACTGGAAGAACTAATGCTGAAGCTGAAGCTCCAGTACTGATGCAAAGAGCCTACCTGATGTGACAAAAGCCAACACACTGGAAAAGACCCTGATGCTGGGAAAGGTTGAGGGCAGGAGGAGAAGGGAGTGGCAGAGGGTGAGATGGTTGGAAGGCATCACTGACCCAATGGACATGAGTTTGAGCTAATTCCAGGACATAGTGAAGGACAGGGAAGCCTGGTGTGCTGCAATCCATGCGGGGGTCAGAAAGAGTCGGACATGACTGAGGTCTTAACAACAACTACTTTGGTAAGAAAAATTTCCTAAATATGAATTTGTTGAATCAAAGAGAATGGAAAATTTTAATTCTAATATATACTGCCAAATAGTCCTCTAGAAAGATATAATCATGTACCATGATACTACCAGTATGCATAATGCCTGTTTTCCTGTTTCTACTAATACTAAATGATGGAGAAAGAAATGACAATCCACTCCAGTATTCTTGCCTGGAAAATTCCATGGACAGAGGAACCTGGCAGGCTACAGTCCATAGGGTCTCAAAGAGTCAGCCATGACTGAGCACATCAACAATATTAAATGGAGGTTATAACCTTTGATCATTTTCTATTTGAGCGTTCATTTTTCCTTAATTGACCTGTAAACAGATTTTGCACAGTATGTGCATTATCCTTTCATCCATATTTTTAGAAAAATTTCCCTGTTTGAAACTAGAGTTGACCCTTGCATGATGGAAGGGTTAGGGTTACCAAGCCCCCACACAGTCAGCAATTCAGGTACTGCTAATCTCTGCCTCAAAAACAAAGGAATTGATAAATGACTTAGCCAAGGGGACAAAGCTGACAGTCTGAAGAGAATCAATACTTAGACTCTAGTTCCTTTGATTCTCACATTGTGATCTCTAATCTAAACACAAAGTTTTCCCTATGTTTAATTGGTCAAAGCAATGGTTTTCCAGTAGTCACGTATAGATGTGAGAGTTGGACCATGAAGAAAGCTGAGTGCTGAAGAATCGATGCTTTTGAACTGTGGTGTTGGAGGAGACTCTTGAGGGTCCCTTGGACTGCAGAGACCCAACCAGTCAATCCTAAAGGAAATCAGTCCTGAATATTCATTGGAAGGACTGATGCTGAAGCTGAAACTCCAATACTTTGGCCACCTGATGTGAAGAACTGACTCATTTGAAAAGACCCTGATGCTGGGAAAGATTGATGACAGAAGAAGGGGATGACAGAGGATGAAATGGTTGGATGGCATCACTGACTCGATGGACATGAGTTGGAGTAAGCTCTGAGAGTTGGTGATGGACAGGGAAGCTTGGCATACTGCAGTCCATGGGGTCACAAAGAATCGGACATGACTGAGCGACTGAACTGAATTAAACTGATGCTTAGTTAATGTAAAGATCTATAAAATGAAAATACAGGTACTATATCTATTAGACAAAATCCACATATAAATGGGCCCACATAGTTTAAATCCCTGTTGTTTAAGGATCAATTGTAGGGCTTCCCTATGGTTCAGTGGTTCAGAATCCATCTTGCAATGCAGACGACATGGATTCGCTCTCTGGTCCAGGAAGATCCCACATGTTGCAGAGCAATTGAACCTGTGAGCCACAACTCAGCTAGTGCTCTGGGGCCCATGCTCCACAATGGAGAAGCCATCACAGTGAGATCTCCACCATTCGCCACAGTTAAAGAGTAGTCCCTGCACCTTGCAAGACCACATGTAGCAAAGATGCAGCCCAAAGTAATTAAAAAGAACTATTAAAAAAAAACAGTTATAAAAAAGGGTCAATTGTAGTCTTGCACTTTATTATGGTATCATCTCTCATGGATAGCGTGCTTTTGTGTTTGTTTTCGATTTTCCTATAGTGTAATTGAATGATTTTTATTTGTCTAGTTTCTGCTTGGTCATGTTTCTGAAGGTGCTCTCAATGCTGAATACAATACACATATTCATATTTTCTTCTAGTTCTTTCATGTTTTCATTTTTATATTTTCATATTTAACCCATTATAAATATACATTTGTACATGATATGAGTAAGGAATCTAACTTCTCCCCAAAATAATTAACAGAAAAACATTAAATTATTTAGCATCAAAACCAATAAATACACATAATTACCACCATGCTTGCTTCATATAACCACTTGCAGCATGTGATTCACTGACACATCATCTTTAAGATGACTTAAGACAAGTTTAAGCATCAAAATACTACAAGACTATACTAATAGCTAGTATTTATTGAGTGTCAGATATTGTTCTTTCTCATGAATCTATTGCACTTGGAGTATCTCTTTTAATTCTTACAAATCCCTGTAAGAAGATGTTATTATTTTAATTTTATAGATGGAGCAAATAAGGAAAATTTATATAGTATCAAAGTTGAAGTTTGAAGCAATTGTAACCAGCTCAAGGGCACATTGCTGATCACAGATGGAGTCGAGTCAACCTCTCTCTCTTACACACACACACACATACACATGGATATTTTAACTTCTGAATCATCTCTAGTTCCACTTATAAAATGCCTACTGTTTAAAAAAAGAGACTTCTAAGGTTTGGGGAAAGCATATATTTTCCAAATTATAGAGGTGAACATATTATTGCTGGAACATTGTGATATGTCTATCTTTGTTCTATCAACAAAGATAGTTAAGTGCTTGTGCACTTCACATAGGAGAATCTAAGGGAAGAGAAACGATCTACCTTCAGAAACTGTCTCTACTTAAAACTAAACCCTCAAGAAGTTCGCATGTCACCATAAGGTGGTCTTTTACACTCTAGGAGGGGGGGCCCATAGGATTATTTCAGCACCTCATCACACACAGGCTCGCAGACGTCCAAGGACACACCACGCAAACATAAATTTTCTGAATATCAAAGATGACAAAAACCCCATGCCCTTTGCCCTGGTAAGAGACTACTTTCTGTGTTCCATCTTATCTGTGACATCAGCCAATTCTGGTGTTTCCATGCTGCCTTAAGACTGGGAAACAACTTGCTTTGAAACTCTATCTTTGCATGTCAGTGACTAGAGGGATGAGAACGAAGACTACGTATTGACTGATAGATTTTTATTAACAACAACAACAAAAAAAAAAACTGTAAGCTTGGCACATACTGGGTGAAGACATGGGGACCAGGACCCTATGGGTCATAGGTCATTCCATTAAGAAAATGCCAATATAGTTTGTCCTTCTATAGCTACTCTGGGGTCATATACTTTACCCAGGAGGGCAACACAACTGTGACCAAATGGAGACGCAAGATAGCAGCTAAAATCTTTCCTTGGAGTAAGAAACATATACATGATAATCCTGTGTTAATGAGTATACATTTTTATTTCAAAAAACAAACTTTCTGGATGTCCCTGGTGGCAGAGTAGATAAGAATAAGCCTGCCAATGCAGGGGATGTGGGTCCAATCCCTGCTTAAGGAAGATCCCACATGCCACAGAACAACTAAGCCCATGCACCACGACCAATGGACCCACACTCGAGAGCCTATGAGCCACCACTACTGAGCCTGTGTGTCACAGCGACTGAAGCCTGTACGGTGCAACTACTGAAGCCTGTGTGCCTAGAGCCCATGCTCTGCAACAAGAGAAGGCCCTGCGGTGAGAAGCCCGGGCACCAAGATGAAGAGTAGCCCCTGCTCACTGCAGCTAGAGAACTAGAGAGAGAGAAAAAATCATTCAAATGGGAATAATCGGAGTTGTGACTTTAGTTTTAGACAATCCATAAAAGAAGAAAGTGCAGTCCTATCGGGAAAAGAGATGTAAGTTCTTTAATTGGGAATCCTCCACAGATATAAGCAAAGGAAGAAGGAACATCACCTTTATTTCTACTTTCTGATGGTCCCCAAGGAGAGAAGACTTGCTGCTGCTGTTGCTGCTGCTGCTGCTAACTCACTTCAGTTGTGTGGCAGCCCACCAGGCTCGCCCATCCCTGGGATTCTCCAGGCCAGAACAGTGGAGTGGGTTGCCATTTCCTTCTCCAGTGCTTGAAAGTGAAAGTGAAGTTGCTCAGTCATGTCTGACTCTGAGCGACCCCATGGACTGCAGCCTACAAGGCTCCTCCATCCATGGGATTTTCCAGGCAAGAGTACTAGAGTGGGGTACCATTGCCTTCTCTGGAGAAGACTTGAGCTGCCAATAAAAGGGAGAGCATATGGCCCAACTATCCCTTTGCTTGGCCTGTCTCTCCCCTTCTCTTCCTTCCCATGGTATATATAGTTTTCATTGCTCTTGTTCATCTTCCTGGAAAACTTTTCCCATTCTTTGGCAAGCCAGCTTTGCAGGGAGTCTCTGTGTAAGTGATAGAACAGATGCAGGCCCAGTAGTTTCCTCTGAAGATTTTCTGCTAGGAGCTCACCTGGAAGCTATCAGATAAACATGTTATGTTAAACTCATTGTAGGAAACAGTACCAAGGATGTTTAGATGACAGTATCTATAATCCAACCACTAGCTGTCAGCCACAGGCTGCACACACAGCCCCTCCCGTGAGCTCCCGTGAGGCTCTAATAGAATAAACCCTGTATGATTTTTGATACATGAGCACTTTTGCAATTTCTGTAAGCATGGAATTTTCTACATAGCAAGAAGCTGAAGTTCTAAGTGCCTTAAAGAAAAATGGTATATGACAAAGTATTGCACCTTAGCACATTTAAACATTATTAATCGTAATAAGCCATGAATGACCCTGAAACGCTAACAAATGTGGAAACTCACAGAGCTACTGCTCTTAGCAACCAGCATAATTTTGCACAAATAGATTATATAACTAAATTTTTTAAAAGAGCATCCAAATGATCCAGAAGGTAAAAATCAACGATTATCACAGAGAGGCAGCAAACTCAATTATATTCCAGTACAAATAAATGGCAAATAAGGCATGCACCCTTGTAATCAACTTAAAAGAGACTACTGTATGCACAGCATAAGTTTTAAGCATATAAATAACAATAATGCCTATATTACAATATTACCACAGGCTTGACAGTTAAAGCAACACAGTTATTATCTCACAGTTTCTGTGAGTCAGAAATCTGGGCATGCTTAGCTGAGACTAGTACTTCAGGGGTTTTCTGCAGTCAGTTTGCTGGTCAGAGCTGGGTTCTCATCAGAAAGTTCCAGGTAAGGATCTACTTTCGGTGTCATTTGGGTTGTTGGCAGAATTCATTCTGTGAAGGTTGCCAGACTAAGCCCCTCCATTCTGACTGGTTCAGAAGCTGCCTTTTTTGTTCCTTGTCATAAGGACCCAGCTAACATGGCAGCTACCTTGTCAAAGCAACTGAGAGGAGATGCTAGCAAGACAGAAGACATAATTTTTTAACCTAATGGTTTTTCCAGTGGTCATGTATGGATGTGAGAGTTGGACTGTGAAGAAAGCTGAGCATCAAAGAACTGATGCTTTTGAAATATGATGTTGGAGAAGACTCTTGAGAGTCCCTTGGACTGCAAGGAGATCCAACCAGTCCATCCTAAAGGAGATCAGTCCTGGGTGTTCATTGAAAGGACTGATGCTGAAGCTGAAACTCCAATATTTTGGCCACCTCATGTGAAGAGTTGACTCATTGAAAAAGATCCTGATGCTGGGAAGGATTGGAGGCAGGGAGAGAAGGGGACAACAGAGGATGAGATAGCTGGATGGTGTCACTGACTCGGACATGAGTTTGGGTGAACTCCAGGAGTTGGTGATGGACAGGGAGGCCTGGCGTGCTGCTATTCATGGGGTTGCAAAGAGTCAGACATGACTGAGCGACTGAACTGAACTGAACTGAATGGTGGCAGTGATATATCATCACCTTCATCAATTTTTCTTGATGCAAAACAAGTTACTAAAATAGCCTACATTCAAGAGAATATTGCAAAAGCTTCCCATGAATATAAAATCTTAAGGTAGATCACTAAGGGGTCATGAGAAACCTTGACTAATTAGGTAATCAATTAACATTCTCCTCCTCCAGTAATTAAGATTCCCTTCCCTGGTGGCTCAGATGGTAAAGTGTCTGCCTGCAATGCAGGAGACCTGGTTCAATCTCTGGGCCAGGAAAATCCCCTGGAGAAGGAAATGGCAACCCACTCCAGTACTCTTGCCTGGAAAATTCCATGGCCGGAGGAGCCTGGTAAGCTACAGTCCATGGGGTTGCAAAGAGTCAGATATGATTGAGCTACTTCACTTTCACTTTCCCTGTGGCTCAGATGGTAAAGAATCTGTCTGCAATGCAGGAGATCTGGGTTTGATCCCTGGGTTGGGAAGATCCCCTGGAGAAGGGAATGGCTACCCTCTCTAGTATCCTTGCCTGGAGAATTCCATGGGTAGAGACTTGCAGGTTCTAGTCTGTGGTATCGCAAA
>SJYC01062561.1:0-60699 GCA_006408675.1 Madoqua kirkii
TGAATCACTTTTGCTTAAGGAAAGACAAAATTAAAAAAAGAATGAAAACCTACTATTTTTATTGCTATACCTTTAAGAAGAAAATAATCCAATGTAATGAATATTCATTGACTGCCTCCTATATTCTAGAAATAGAGCTAATTTCTATAAGAATATAGGTATGAATAAGTCACAAGGGTTGACATTAAAGTAATTTATTAATTATCTGTAAAGAGAGTAAGTTTCTAGATAAATAAAATTTCAAAAATAGAATAAAGAGATGCCACAGATGATGATGAGATACACTTATGGAAATTCAAAAAGAGAAAATTTACATACAATAGAGAATCAATGAGGCTCTCACAAAAGACTTAGAGACCAAAAGTCAGGTCACAGAGTCCAGTTCTGCTGGAAATCAAGGTGTATGAATCTTCCTAAGAAAAGAAGAATGACCCTTATTTAAGAAGGTCTTGCATGCCAGAGTGCATTCTTCATTCTGAACCCAATGAATGTTTTTCAGCAAGTGGTGGGGAGTAGAGAAATGTACCAATCAGAATAGGCTTGATTATGCTGCTATAATAAGAAGCCCCCAATTTTAGTATTTTATAGCAATAAAGGTTTATTTCATGCTTATGCTACATGTCCTCCATGGTTTGACAGGGAACTTGTTGCTCATTGCAGATATCCAAGGTGCTGATCTGTGAAGTAGTCACCATCTTAAACATTGCAGATCATCACGCTCAGCGACACAGAGAGTAAAGATTCAGCCCAGAAAGGGCGCACACTTACTCCTGCTCTCATCTCACTGGCCAGAAATAGCTGGCCCCATCCAATCACAAAGGGCCAAAAAGAGCAACTCTTCCTGGAATGAGGAGGAACCAAGAATATCTGGGGAATGTCACTAATGATTTAGTGAATGTGGGAAACGGGGAGAATTATAATCAAGATTGTGTTTTAGGAAGACAATTGTACTTGTCACAATATATCCTAAATGTAGAGTTACATGATCATTAGACCCTCCCAAAATAAAAAATTATCCCATTAAATTAGTTACCTATTTATGTTAGCTAGCTGAACAAATATGACATATCACTCTTTATACACCGAAGAGTATAATAATCCTGGAGACTTAGAGTAAATATACAGCAAGACCTTCCAAGAGAAGCTGCCTCCAAAGCCAATAAAGTTTTTTTTTGTTTAGTTTATTTTAATTTGATTGTTCAGTTTTCAAAAGTTTGATGGTCAACCCTATTGAGATTTGTAGAAGTTTTTTGATAGCAATGATTTAAAACAAAAACATTGATATAAATGTGTTTAGAGACAGCTTTCAAAAGGACAAAATCAAAATATTGAAAAGAAGTCACTGTGTTTCAACCAGAGCTGATTTATCAACATCAAAGCCACAAGGACTTGGAAATTTTCCATAAGTTTAGCCTGAGGATTCTGTCCACATTATTTTTCCTACTTTGTTAAAGGAGAGAGGCAAGTTTACCTGGGCGGGTCCATTGATCAGTGTTAAATTTCTAGATCATTATATGAATTGAGAAAGTATTTATTCATAACTCACTACTGTTGATAGCCACCGAAAGAGGTAGTAAAGGAAGACACAGTGGACTATTACACTTCGTAAAAAGAAACCCTTTTAAGGGCCTTCTTTGGATTAAACTGATAAATCCTTACCTTGACCTGTAGATGGTGTTTATCAGGCAGACATTCCTTATCCATAGATCAATATCTGTACTAGAGTTTTAATACTAAAAATGAAATGGGAAGCAATGAAGAAACATCAATCTATATATTTTAAATTATGCTCCACTTCTTACATCATTTTCAACATGAATGACTCCCTGTACTTATGACACGAAAGCCGATTTGGCTGAAATTGCTTGTTAAGACAGTTATAAATACCACCTATCAGTGAGAAACATAAATGCCAAGGACACTCAAACAGATTGATGAATCCATCAGTTTTAATCTATTAAGGATTCTAAAAATAAGTCTATTAACAGTGTCAGCACCTTTTTTTATTTCACTCTCATTACAACAAAATCACAAATGATAAAGAATTCCACAATGAGACTAGTATTTCAAGATTATCTCACTTAATTACTTTATCAAATTATGCAATTACTAAATGATGATAATCACAAAGCACCTATGTCTATCATTTTTTAATTGCTATGCAAAATACTTTCCGTATTTTCCAGATAAGATCACATACCCTTGGAATCATGATGTGAATTCCCAAATTCAGAGGGAAAACTAATATATTAACTAACAATATAGTCAAATAAGTCTACTATGAGTTAAGCATTTTTTCCTTCAAAGTCTCCAAACAGATATAAGAACAACTAGCACGGAAGAGTAGATAAGGAAATAGCACCCGCAGCAGTGTTCTTACCTGGGGAGTCCTGTGGAAAGAGGAGCCTGGTGGGCTGCTGTCCATAGGGTCTCACAGAGTCAGACAGGACTGAAGCAATTTAGCATGCATGCATACATTGGAGGAGGAAATGGCACCCCACTCCAGTATTCTTGCCTGGAGAATCCCAGAGTTGGAGGCTGCCGTCTATGGAGTCCCACAGAATCTGACACGACTGAAGTGACTTAGCAGCAGCAGCAGCAGCACGACCTCTTGCCCATGGTAGAAGAGCTGAAAAGTTACTTAATATTTACATTCTTTGAGTTCTTTATCTGTGAGATAAGGATAATGACTACATAACAATTAGCTAAATTGAATGAAAGACAGTTTTAATAAAATATGTATTATAGCTAGATGATAATCTATTAATTTTTTTTTTTTACCAAAGTGGTCTTTTAAATGAAAATCTTTTCACAACCTAGATAGTATATTCAAAAGCAGAGACATCACTTTGCTGACTAAGGTCCGTCTAGTCAAGGCTATGGTTTTTCCTGTGGTCATGTATGGATGTGAGACCTGGACTGTGAAGAAGGCTGAGCTCCGAAGAATTGATGCTTTTGAACTGTGGTGTTGGAGAAGACTCTTGACAGTCCCTTGGACTGCAAGGAGATCCAACCAGTCCATTCTGAAGGAGATCAGCCCTGGGATTTCTTTGGAAGGAATGATGCTAAAGCTGAAACTTCAGTACTTTGGCCACCTCATGCGAAGAGTTGACTCATTGGAAAAGACTCTGATGCTGGGAGGGATTAGGGGCAGGAGGAGAAGGGGACGACAGAGGATGAGATGGCTGAATGGCATCACGAACTCGATGGACGTGAATCTGAGTAAACTCCGAGACATGGTGATGAACAGGGAGGCCTGGCGTGCTGTGATTCATAGGGTCGCAAAGAGTCAGACACGACTGAGCGACTGAACTGAATTGAACTGAACTGAATGTAAAGTCTGAGAAAATATTGGTACAGAGTAACCACAGGTGATATAACTTAAAGAAGTTGAGGCCATTTTGTAACTAATTTAAAATATATATGATGTTTTAGATAGAAACAAGAGATGAGACAAATTCCTTCCTGATCAAACATGGAGTGAACAACCAGAGAAAACAGTAAATCTGAGGACAAGAGGGACCTGTAGTGACATTGCCTGACTTGAGATTTTTAAAGAAAGTGATGGTGTGCAGAGAAAGGGATGCTTGCAAGTTACTGTGTGTGTGGGGGGTGGGGGGAGAGCGGGTTGAGTGAACCTTATCCTCTAGATATGCCATACTCAAGTTGTTTCTTAAATATTCATGAAACTGCTATTTACAACAAAGCCGAAGAGTTTGACTCTTATTGAACCATTTAATTTGAATAACTGAAATGCATTTAAAATGGGGAAAGAGGTCAATTTTTATATTTTGATGTTCTACCCACATAATTTTCTACTTCAAGAGCAAAACTAAATTTGGTATAAATTGAACTACACCAAGATTTAAAATGTCTGAAATTCAAAGTGTACCATCAAGAAATTGAAAATACAAACCAAAGACTAGGAGAAATATTTCCAACTGATATACCTGATAATGGACTTACATATAAATAACTCTCACAACTTGATACTAAAAAGACAAATGGCCAAAGAATGTATATATGTGTAAAACTGAGTCACTCAGCTGCACAGCAGAGAAGGGAACAAACTTGTCAATCATCAACTATACTTCAATAAAAATCAATCAGTACAAATACAAATGACCTAAGTTTTAAAAAGGCAAAATATTTGAATAGACATATTACCTATTAGAAAAAGGCCTAATAGAAACATATACCTAATAGAAAATATATAAATGGCCAGATAACACACGAGACTCTCAAGATCACTAGTTATTAGAGAAATGCAAATTAAAGTAATAAAATATTATTTTACTGGATAAATATAATAAAAAGAGAGACAATAATAAGTATTGGTAATAAAATGGAAGAATGTGGAGGTATTAAGACATATATTGTTGGTAGAAATGTAAAATCATGCACTCTCTTTGAAGGGCAAAGTATCAGTTTCCTAAAATAGTTATAATAGGTTTACCATGTGACTCAAAAGTTCCACTGTTAAATATATGTTCAAGAGAATTAAAAATATATGTCCAGACAAGCTAGTCAAATGTTATTCAAGTAATCATTGTAGCATTACTTATAAAGGCCAAAAGTGAAAACAACCCAAATGTGTATCAAGAAATGAATGCAAAAACACATACAACAAAATATTAGTAACAAAGAGAAATGAAGTACCGATTTATGATACAAACACTGATGAATCTCATAAAATTTACGCTAATTTAAAGAAGCCAGACACAAGAGACTACATATTCAGTTCAGTTCATTTCAGTCGCTCACTCGTCCGACTTTGTGACCCCATGGACTGCAGCACACTAGGCCTCCCTGTCTATTACCAGCCCCAGGAGTTGACCTAAACTCTGTCCGTTGAGTCGGTGATGCCATCCAACCATCTCATCCTCTGTTATGCCCTCCTCCTCCTGCCCTCAATCTTTCCCAGCATCAGGGTCTTTTCAAATGAGTCAACTCTTCACATTAGGTGGCCAAAGTATTGGAGTTTCAGCTTCAGCATCAGTCCTTCCAATGAACACCCAGGACTGATCTCTTTTAGGATGGACTGGTTGGATCTCCTTGCAGTTCAAGGGAGTCTCAAGAGTCTTCTCCAACACCACAGTTCAAAAGCATCAGTTCTTCGGTGCTCAGCTTTCTTTACAGACCAACTCTCACATCCATACATGACTCCGGAAAAACGATAGCCTTGACTAGACAGACCTTGGTTGACAAAGTAATGTCTCTGTTTTTTAATATACTGTCTAGGTTGGTCATAACTTTCCTTCCAAGGAGCCAGCCTCTTTTAATTTCTTTAAATTAATTTTTAAATTTGCAAATGGCTGCAATCACCATCTGCAGTGATTTTGGAGCCCCCAAAAATAAAGTCAGCCACTGTTTCCACTGTTTCCTCATCTATTTGCTGTGATGGGACCAGATGCCATGATCCTAGTTTTCTGGTTGTTGAGCTTTAAGCCAACTTTTTCACTCTCCTCTTTCCCTTTCATCAAGAGACTGTTTAGTTCTTCTTCAATTTCTGCCATAAGTGTGGTGTAATTTGCATAGCTGAAGTTATTGTTATTACACACTGCTATTTATATGAAATGACCAAATGAAGAAATGTATAGACAACAGAGTTGTGGTTGTCTGGGACTGGCTTATGAATGAGGAGTGACTCCATAAGCGCACAATGGCTCTTTCAAGGGTGATGGAATGTTCTAAAATTAGACTGTGGTAAAAGTTGTTCAACTTTGTAAATGTGCTAAAAACCATTAAATTCTACATTAAAAATGGATAAATTCAATGGTATGTAAATTACACTTCAATAAAGGTTCTTATAAATGAAC
Source organism: Madoqua kirkii (assembly GCA_006408675.1). Taxonomy (NCBI): domain Eukaryota; kingdom Metazoa; phylum Chordata; class Mammalia; order Artiodactyla; family Bovidae; genus Madoqua; species Madoqua kirkii. The sequence goes on from SJYC01062561.1 coordinate 5,820, forward strand.
AAAGAATAAACTAACTAAAATTCTGATAAAATAAGTAAATAAAAACAATGAGTGGGAGATATTTTTTTCTTATCTAGGAGTGACAGTTTAGATATCTGATCAGAGCAAACGACCTACCAGCATCACAGATGGGGCTTTTCAGGAAAAGCACATGTGGGGACTGAGACAGATAAAAGCAAGGGTTCTATATCTTTGTGAATATAAGGTATTTGTTTTTCTCTTTCTGACTTACTTCACTCTGTATGACAGACTCTAGGTTCATCCAAATCTCTACAAATGACCCATTTTCATTATATGGAAACTAGAAAAATACTGGTACTAATTAATCTATTTGCAGGGCAGAAATAGAGATGCAGACACAGAACAGACATGTGGACACACAGGGGACAAGGGAGAGCTGGACAAACTGGGAGAACAGCTTTGACATATATAGATTAGTGCTATATACCTCAGTTGTGTCTTACTCTTTGCGACTCCAAGGACTATAGCCTACCAGGCTCCTCCATCTGCAGAATTTTCCAGGCAAGAATACTGGAGTGTATTGCCATTCCCTTCTCCAGAGGATCTTCTCAACCCAGAGATCGAACCCAGGCCTCCTGCATTGTAGGCAGATGCTTTACCATCTGAGCCACCAGGGAAGTCCACATATATACACAGGGACATACATACATGACTATGTGTAAAATAGCTAGCTAGTGCAAATCTGCTGTATAGCATAGGGAGCTCAGCTCAGTGCTCTGGGTTGATCTATAGGGGTAGGATGGTGGGGGTGGGAGAGAGACTCACAAAGAAGGGGGTATATGTATACAAACAACTGATTCATGTTGTTGTATAGCAGAAACTAACATTACATTGTAAAGCAATTACACTCCATTAAAAAACAATTTTTTAAAGTCAGCTGTTAGTTCAGGAGCTGAGATTTGGAATGCTGAAAGTACCCTACAGTAGACCATTATTGCTGAACAGAAGTCTATGAGATGGAAATGTCCATATGCTAGCAGCATATATGGCCACTAGCACTTTGAATGTGCTAGTGACACTGCAGAGTGTGTGTGTGCTCAGTCATGTCTGACTCTGTGACCCCATGGACTATAGCCCAGAGGGCTCAAGTGTCCATGGGATTCTCCAGGCAAAGAAACTGGAGTAGATTGCCATTTCCTCCTCCTGGGGGTCTTCCATATGTAGGGATCGAACTTGTGTCTCCTGTATCTCCTACACTGGCTGGTAGATTCTTTACCACTGAACCAACTAAAATCCCTGCAGAACTAGTTTTTAATTATTATTTAATCTTAATTTTAAAGTAAGTAGCAATATATGGCTACCACCCTGGACAATGCAACTTTAATCCATAGCACAAATGGTTCTTTCAGGCAACTACCTAAGCTCTTCCATGATGGCTTCCAAGGTTTCCCTGGTGACTCAGGTGGTGAAGAATCTGCCTACAATGCAGGCAACCTAAGTTTGATCCCTGGGTTGGGAAGATCCCCTGGAGGTGGGCATGGCAATCCACTCCAGTTTTCTTGCCTGGAGAATCACCATGGATAGAGGAGCCTGGCAGACTATAGTCCATGGGGTCACAAAGAGTTGGACACAACTGAGAGACTAAGCACACACATCCAAACTCTAATCTTAAAGTTATCCATGGTCATAGATTTCACCAAGATGGCCCTTCTTGTATTCACTCAGTAAATATTTACAAATTTCCTACTATATGGAAAACAGAATTTGATAATACAAAGATAAGTTGGACATGGTACTTGTCATCAGGGAGCCCACAGTCTGGTAGGGAAAATAAAGCACAAACAGATACATTACAAGGAAGGAATGTGGTAGCAATTCAGTGAGAAAAAATTATTTCCAGCCTACAAACAGAAAAAAAATCATGGAAGTTTTGGAAGTCCCCAAATTTACCAGGGTCCTGAAAGATGGGCTGGAAGTGAACTAAAATGGAATGCATCAAGGTTTGACATATGTTTTTTGAAGTGTTTAACCAACATCTAGGAAACCATCTTTTTGCTGCTGAAATAATAGTTTCAATTTTCCATTACTTTATTTTTATGCTAGGAAGATAAAGGCATATTACTAACGATAATCTACCTCTATTTGAACTTGTCTTTATTTCCCCAGTCCCAATGCCCTCACTCTCAACACATCCAAACAGAAGTGTTACAGAAAATAATACAGACCTTTTTTTTTTCTAGCTCTTGTGCAAACTCAGTACTATCTCAAAAAAGGCACTAAAATTAGGAAAGGCAAAGTTTGTCCACCTTAGATCAGGAGTTCAGATCTAATCCTCTGGAACTTGAATTTATAAATGTTTGGGTCTTTCAGAGGTTGAGACATGGCAGCTTGTACTCTTACCCTAAATCTATTCAATCATATCCATTTCTTCTTCCTGATTCAAGTGGGAAGTCATCCAACTCCCTCATAAGCACCTCCTTTTTGACCCATCTACAAATGGGGAACTAGTCCATCCTAAAGGAGATAAGTTCTGGGTGTTCATTGGAAGGACTGATGCTAAAACTCCAAAACTTTGGCCACCTCATGCAAAAAGTTGACTCATTGGAAAAGACCCTGATGCTGGGAGAGACTGGGGACAGGAAGGAGAGAAGGGACAACAGAGGATGAGATGGCTGGATGGCATCACTGACTCGATGGACATGAGTTTGAATGAACTCTGGGAGTTGGTGATGGACAGGAAGGTCTGGTGTGCTTCGATTCACGGGGTTGCAAAGAGTCGGACATGACTGAGTGACTGAATTGAACTAAACAAATGCACAACACACACACACACTCACACACATATTCACTCATCCCCATCCATCTCAACTCAGCTTAAAATCTTAAGATTTGAGAATGAAATCCATCTGGTAACACTTTCTCCTCTACCCTTGATCACAACAGCTATTTTTGATAAATTGCTAGATATAGGGGCTGAGTCCTAAGGTAAATTTTGCCTATTTAAAAAAATTTTTTTCTTATTGTTCTGTCTTCTTGGTTATATTGCTTCTTTAAATATAAGTGTGTAGCTGTGAGAAGCAAAGAAGTATTGATTTAGCAAACAAATTCTTGCCAGATTTTGTCTATGTGGTCACAGTGAATAATGCAAATTACTTTCTTTGGCTTATTCCCACATTCAAGAACTTTTCATACACATCATACACACTTCTGTTTGGATGTGAGATAAAGAGAATGTACATTTTTTTTGGAGGGGTGTATATTTTTATCTCATTGTTCTGATGGCCTTTCCCGTGCAGGAAGACACTGAAGTCTTTGTTTCCAGTTTGCCTCAATTCTTTGGAAAACTATCATTAAACAAGTGGCTGATGCTTTGTTGTATTTCAGTATGTTTCTGGTCTGAATGAGACTATCCAGAGGTGATCTATGTACCCCTAGGGAGCACTACCCCTCTCCTTCATAAGGCTGGGTGAAGTCAATACTGGTCAGTCCGTCAGTCAGTTCAGTCCCTCAGTCGTGTCCGACTCTTTGCGACCCATGGACTACAGCAAGCCAGGCCTCTCTGTCCATTACCAACTCCCAGAGCTTACTCAAATTCACGTCCATCAGGTTGATGACACCATGCAACCATCTCATCCTCTGTCATCACCTTCTCTTCCCACCTTCAATCTTGCCCAACATCAGGGTCTTTTCCAATGAATCAGTTCTTCACATCAGGTGGCCAAAGTATTATTAGAGTTTCAGTACTTTGGACTGAAGTATAGCATCTAAGCAAAAAACCACAGACTGGGACAAAAGTTTCTCCAAACGAAGAGATTATAAGGATGACTTCTCCCATTTGTTAAGAAGTACTGCAAGAGCCCTACTGCCGCTGAATTGTCCTTGTCATTTTCTACCAAAACTGCTGCTTTGATGTGGAATTGTGTGCACATCTGCAGGAGATTGCTCATGCTCTTCCTCTTGCATTTCCTCCATTCCAGGTTCCCTTTGTCTTGAGCCCTAAGAAGGGATCTATTGGGTCACAACCCATAGCACAGCTGGGGAGCTCAGTGCATGATTGACATGGAGGAAGATACTAGAGACTGTGGTCACAAGGTATGAGGCATTCTTTTCTCCTTCCTATACTTAGCATTAAACTTTCCTCGGAAATTCAACCACATATATCCAATTCCTTCCTAGACAGTTTCTTCCAGATATTCAGCATTGTCAAAGGTGAATACATTGCTCAGTTCCTAGCTCTTGTTCTCTTCCTGTTTGTCCAGTTTTATTGTTGTTCTGTCGCTCGGTGATATCCTGGTATCCAACTCTTGGCAACCCCATGGACTGCAGCACTCCAGGCTTCCCTGTCCTTCACTGTCTCCCTGAGTTTGCTCAAACTCATGTTCATTGAGTTGATGATGCCATCCAGCCATCTCATCCTGTCACCCCTTTCTCCTTCTACCGACAAAATTTCCCAGCATCAGGGTATTTTTCAATGAGTTATCTCTTAGCATCAGGTGGCCAATGTATTGGAGTTTCAACTTCAGCATTGTCTAGGTTGTTCAGGCTTTAAAAAGGGGGCGAGGATATCTTAACTCCTCACTCGTATCTAATCAGCTATTAAGTCTCCTTTATATCTGTGGAATTTCTTCTCTCCTCCTCATCTTCTGTGATGCTGCTGGTGACTCAAGCCCTCATCATCTCTACCCAGGCCTGCCTTTTTTGACCTCGTCCATGTAAAGAAATGCTTAGGAGACATATACGGGGATAAAAACTAATTATAGTAACAATCTTGCAATCTGACTCTCCCCTCTGAGATTTGCCTACCTCCTCTCTTTTCTGCCAATTTGGATGCTATTTCTTGCATGAATCTCTGTGATTTACTCATGGACATGAGTTGGTCCTAAGTCTTGGCTCCTGGTTTAGCCTTTGTTTTTCACCTTCCATCTATGGCATGGTATACAAAGTCCATTCAGGAAAGCCTTTGGACAAAACCTGGTAATCTTTCTCTGGGTAACAGCCCTGTGTGGTCTCCATTCTAGTTCTGTGGGGCTTACTAGTAAGCCCCAACCCCTGCCAGAGAGAAGAATTTAAGAAGTTTCTCATCTCTGATCTCTCTCAGCACACAAAACATTGACAGTAATATTTACAACCTATGTCTGTACAGTAGTTTGCAGTTCTTAAATCTTATTGAAAGCCCTTATCCTACAAGCAGTCTGTCACACTGCTCTAAGGGTCTTTCTAAAGTACAGATCTGATCATGTCACTTTCCTGCTGGATCCTAAATGCTAAGCTTGTCATTTAGGGTTGTCTTTGAGCTATATCTCCCCTAATTTTAAGCAAATTAAGCTAAATTTGGTTTAAATTCCTAAACTCATGAAGGTCTCATAGTCACCTTTGCTTTTATGCCTGACAATCCTTCTTAAAATAAAGTTCCCCTTGCCTTTGCCTTAGTTGGTCTTTAAGGTTAGCTTAAATACCACCACCCTGTGAAATCATGACCATTTTCCTTCTCTAAGTTTAGATTCATTAGGCTCTTTGCCCTTCAAAGAACCCCCTGCAGAGAAAGCATGAGGTCTCTTCCATTCCAGTCTCCAAGATTTGGCATATACTAGTTTCTCAGTAATTATCATTGTTAATAAGTCTGGATTGGGTTGAGGGAGGACTCTACTAATCCAACATAATGGCAAAGAAAAGGAAATTACTTGCAGATCAGCATACATATAATATTGTAACCTATAATACCAAAATATAATTATATTTTGAGTGTTTTTAATCACTTCCTAAGCAGCACAAGAATGGGTTATTACCTTACCCTGCATTTCATAAATACAATCTTTCCACCTGAAAAATTCCTTTGATTGGTGAAAAATAAGTTTTATTTAAAGTGAAAGATGAAAGGCAATTTCCTGAAGAGAGCATTTTCCAATTCATTTGTTTATGCTTAATCCAGATCTTTTTTCCTCTGAAAGCAGTAGCGTAAAGAATGGAGGTTTGCTGCACTCCCCTACTGTTACAATGCCTTACTTCTTTAGTCACTTTGATGTAGATAAACCACATTGAAATACCCTTGGAAAATCTCTTCAGATTCTTTGATATGAAAGAAGTTATTATACCACGAAATTATTTATCCTCATCATTGCAGCTCAGGTTTTGAGAAGATCTATCTCAGAAATGTAGCAAGTAAATGTAGCTTATTTTTATAGCCACGTTTCAAAAGAGAGGCAAAGAACCATTTATTTTCCATGTTAAACCACACAGAAAGACTATTGCCAACGGTCATACTAGTCTGAGGATCAGAACCCAGTGATGAGGCCCTTAGATAGGTGTCCGTCAATATGGGGGCAATGAAAGTCAGAGGGTCTAGACTGATTGCAACAAACATTGCACAAATTCCTACCCAAACTTTCACAAAGACCTGAGTACTGCTGAAGGGTTCTTCTACATTAATCTCAACATGTAGATCCATGTTGCTGCAAATGACATTATTCCGTCCTTTTCACAGCTGAGTAATATTCCATTATACATATGTAGCATGTCTTCTCTATTTATTTCTCTATTGATGGACGTTTTGGTTGCTTCTATGTCCTAGCTATTGTAAATGTATGGGAAAAGCATCTAAAAAAGAGTGGTCAGTTTAACTGATTCACTTTGCTGTACAGCAAAAAGTAACACAGCAGTCTAGTAAATCAACTATACTCCAATAAAAAATTTTAATAGTCAGCTTTTTAAAATGTAAATCCAAAATATCTCCTCTTCAGCAGGAAAGTATGGACACTCACTTCACTGTACAACTTTATCTGTCATGAATATACAGAATAGATCACCTTGGAGACATGCCAATGGACAGACCCATACTTCTGAGTTACCATTCTAAGGGGCTACTTTGTACTGACACAGTGAGAAGTACTTTATATTTTTAGCTGGGAATAATTATCACAGGAACAATAGGTAGGTATGATTAGACCCACTTTCTAGATCATCACAAGCTCAAGGAACTGAAATATTATGAGAAGATTCACAGTCTTAGAGAAACTGGGAAACCCAAATGTGCCTGACCCCATAGACTTGGCTGCCTTTGCAAATATCTTTATGGAAAAATACATTGTTGTCAACATGGCAGGTCAGGCCTTGGTTTCCCATCCTTAGTCTTAGCTGTCAGGTGTTAAGAGAGATTTAGACTCTGGTGATGTTGAATCACTGAACCGAAATACGAACCTAACTATCAGACTTCTGCAACTACAAACATTATTGTTTAATAAAAGCCCAGAAGGACTACTATTTCTGAACATGTGAAAAATTGGAGAGCCTAGAAAACCCTCTCATTGTCAACACGTTAAAAAGCTGGAAAAATAGAGAAGTAAATAGACAGATAGATAGAGACATAGAGACATAAATAGATCAACTCACCAACCAGCCAGGACCCCACAAGGTGTGACTGTGAAATCTAGATGGATAGAAGTGTCAGATCTTGAGACTTATTTTCATATCCACCATTAATTATATCCTTAGGTTATATCCTTCCATGTTTTTCTCAATGCTAATACAATTTGATAGAGAATGACTGGTAATGTACATAAACAGAACTTTTGAAAATCAAATATTTTATAAAAATGCCATCAACTTCGTCACGCTTTCCAATATGCCTCTTTTCTTACTCAGCAGTTACCTTCTGGGAATTGTAAGTCATCTGATAAAACTCTACTTCATTATTCTTAATGGCCATATTACATTTCATAGTGTCGAAAATAAACATCCTTGAACATATGTATACCTTATATATTTATTTATAAAGACTAGAATCCCAGAATTGAAACTGGAGCTGGGATTGCTAAGTAGAAGGGTATATGGATTTTTAACTTTTTAATGAATGTTCATATTGCCTTCAAATAAGTCTGTAAACAGTATTTCTTCAGCAATATATGATATTTTCTTCATATCTCAGCCCATATCAAGTTACATAGTTCATTTTAATATTTCCAGACTTAAAAGTAAAAGTGACACAACACTATATTACTTTGTATTTCTCTAACTACTAGTGAATCTGAACATCTTTTCTGAGAGAGAGTATGCATTTGGGTTTGTATATTATTTGTTTTATCTTTTATTAATTTTCTATGATTTGTCTTTAACTTGTCTATTTTATTATTATCTTATCTATGTATTCTTTAAATAGTTACATGAGACCCCCCAGCACTTTTCTCCATAACTGATGTGTGAAAGAAGACTCATTCAATTGTTTTTCTGTACGAAGAACTGAGTCATGTCACCACTGATTTCTTTAACTCATAAGAGAAACATTTACCTTCCTAATTGACTTTCAGAGGATTTATGTCAAGCCAACTTATTGATTTATGTAAACAATAAAGCAGAATTTATTTACGAGCTTTGTTTTCTTCATTCAACAACATCTGACATAATGGAAAACATTGTTGAAGAGTAAGCCTTAGCAACTTAGTGTTTTTAAGAGAAAAAAAAATTATTTAGCACCTAGGAAAACTAAGCCAGTTTGAAATTTTGTGAATTAGATACAGCTTACTTAATGCCATCAAAGATCTAAAATCTAAATAGAGGAATGAAAATGGCTTTCACCCACAGTAACCTTTTCTCAAAACAAAAAGAAAAAAGGGAAAGAGAGGGAAATATGAGTAAGGGGAGACAGTGAAGAAAACGGTACAGGAAAAAAATAAACTGAAAGGAAATATGTTAGCTGGATGGATTACATCTGAAGATTTGGGGATTCAATATCCCCTAAGTGTTTGGGTGTTTGGGGAAGTAGAAGTTAGCACTAAGCACACCTGTTCAAGTAACTAGAATTATGCTCAAAATACTTTCCATTTGCTTGGCAAAGATCTATGAGCAGCATGGGATGGGGTCCCTGTATACTGATTCTTTAATTCAACGTACTGATTACAACCAAGATTGTTCACTTGCTGACAGGAAGGAGACTATTTGGAAATAGTGTGACTTCAGCCCATTTTTGCAGAGCAGCACCCTACCTTGTATTGCTGTCTGGAGAGATGGAAACTTCACATCGGAGTTGAGGTAACCACAGACCCTCACATTTTCATTAGAGCTCAGAGATTAGGCTGCGCTGTTGGGTTTTGCTTTCCTCCCAATATCTCTCAGGACTCAGCTGTTCCATCCCTTTACCCCTTAGAGTTTAGGACTATTTCACAGATGAGAAGACCCACCCCACCACCAAGCCTTGAATAATTAACAGAAAAACACACGACCAAAATATTCCCCCAAGAAAACATCCTCAGTAAAATCTCTGACATTTGAAATCTCTTGAAGGGAAGAAGCCAGTGAAAGGTCAGTCCTGGTGTTCAGCTGCCCTTTTGAGAAAGTCTAGTTCAGAATGTGATTGCACTGAAGTGCACAACAGTGATATGAAAACTGTCGCTGAGAGCAGACTCTGAAAGGGAGAAACTGCCACTGAGTGGGCACTCATCACATTGCAGGCAATGAACTTGGTGGGTCACTCCTTGGTCCCTTCTCCCAGGCTTGTGAGGAAAGTATTAATATCTTCATTTTGCACATGATAAAATTCAAAGACTTGGAGAAATATGCTCAAGGTAATAAAGCTAGCTGCCATGCCCTCCTCCAGGGGAAGTGGAGGAGGGCATGGCAACCCACTCCAGTATTCTTGCCTGGAGAATACCATGCATAGAGGAGCTTGGCATGCTAAGGTCCATAGGGTCAAAAAGAGTTGGACACAACTGAAGCGACTTGGCACGCATGCAATAAAACTAGTAAATTATGCAGTAGACGTTTGAACTTTGTATCTTCCTGACAGCAAATTCTCTGTCCATTATACTGCACTCTAGTGACAAAACCATTACCTTAAGAGGGACAGGTTAGAAGAATGTCATCAATAAAGAGAAAATATTTTAGGAATGAGGAGTTGTGGCTCTCAACAGAGCCTCCTTGAGATTAGCATTGCTAGCTAGAGTGGCTCTGAATCTGGACATTCCACCTTGCTTCGTCTCCATAATGACTAGCATCCATGGAATGGGGCTTTGACATAGTTGGTACATGAGTGAATTCTTTCCATCAGCTCCCCTAGCTGATCAAAGGCAGATAATGTATCCTTTGCTATCTTAAAGAACATTGTACAATCCTCATGTAAAATTGCACATCATCCTTCCATAAAGCAGGGCTGGGTGATGGTTACATGCCAGAACACTACAGTTACACTATCTTGGTTCAAATCCCAATTCCAAGATACTTAATGCCTTTAATTGCCTTAGTTTTCTAATTTTTAAAATAGAAGTAATCATAGTGCCTATTCATAGGCACAATTGTCAGGATTAAATGAAATAGCCCACGTGAAGCACTTAAGTGAAATGTCTAGCACATATTAGGAACTAAAGAATTGTTTCATCTAGTCACTAAGTCACATCTGACTCTTTTGTGACCCCGTGGACTATAGCCCACCAAGCTTCTCTGGCCATAGGATTTCCCAAGCAAGAATACTGGGTTGCCATTTCCTATTCCAAGGAATCTTTCTGATCTAAGGACTGAACTTGTATCTCCTGCATTGGAAGGTGGATTCTTTACTACTGAGCCACCAGGAAAGCCTTAAAGAAATATTACCTGTCGTTATTTTGTATCTCACAAGACTATAAGCATTCTAAAGACAGCAGCACTATCTGATATTCTCTGTATAGACATGGGACAAAAAAGTAGCCAGTGATGACTTGTAAAGTGCCAGATTATGTACTTCTGGACATGACATCATATGATTTTTGCATAGAAGACTTAAGGCCTGTTTTCCTGAGGCCTCTTTACTTTTTGTCCAGGGGGTTAGATGATGATGAACTCTCCATACCTGTCTAGATCATTCTTGAAATGTAGGGAATCCAAATCATTAAATAAGACTAAAATATCAAAACGGGGACAAGAACAGGCTCCAAAACAAGATTGAACAGGCTCCAAAACAAGACTAGATCTAAGCAAGCTGAGCAAACTAAAAATAAGCAAATGCGAACATGTTTTTGATGGTTGAGAATTCATCTCACAGATGCCTGGAGACCTTAGGCCTTTGCCTTATGAGTAAGGAAACAGGAAAGCTTTCAAGGAATTTTTACTGAATTAACAGAAGTTTTAAGTAGATGCCACCACCAATTTGCCCGCTCATAAGACATCGTATACTTGGTGTGCTTTTGACTTTAACAGTGTTTCCAAGCATTAAATAGGATGTATCATATCTAAACATCTTAATCAGCTGAAATGAAATTACTTAAACCCCTCCCCCCCAGGACCTTATTTCCTAATGGCTTTGGAACTAAAACTAGTTTTAATTCAATTGGTTATGTGTTCATCAATTTGCCAAAAAGAATATGGACAGAGGTGGCGGAAGAGAGGAGGAACAGAGCAACTTTATTTTTTTCTTTCATGTGATTTCAGGATAAAGTTTCTAATGCTGAGACTAACTTTGTTTCCACTACATCTGATGACTTCCCCAGGCCAGGGTGGTGAAGCCCTTAAGCTTCAGGATTATAGAAGTCTTATCATTACAATCATAAATCACAGAAGTATCAGAATGAATCATGTCCCAGTAGAATCCAATTGGATTAAAGAAACAGATAGATGTGAAGCCTGTTTGTACAGCTGCATGAGTTACTCACAGCAAAGGACTGTCTGGTCTTTGGATCAGCCTGGACAAATTTAGCAGTGGTGCTGAAGTGCTTTTGAGGTTGCACGGGTCTAGCTGCCTTGTAAGCAGTCATCATCCATCAAAACTGTTTATGCAATCATTTAAATGCAGCATATCTGAGCTTATCTGAAACTTTAGCCTTCCCAAGCTGAAACAGTCATACTGGAAAGTATTAATAAGGAAATTGTCATGGTACTGACTGACCTCTAGTTCAGGACATCGCAGCCATGGCTGTTTTTTTGCAGTTGTGAAGAAAAGAGGCTGTATCACAGAACCAGACTCCACAGTACAATCTACATAGACATTCATAACATCCTGACATGAGTTTGATGCAAGATGAGGCTCCAGGAATGTGAAGAGCGGTAAAACTAAGGTACTGACCTCTAGTTCAGGACATCTCAGCCATGGCTGGTTTTTTGCAGTTGTGAAGAAAAGAGGCTGTGTCACAGAACCGGACTCCACAGTACAATCTGCATAGACATTCATAACATCCTGACATGAGTTTGATGCAAGATGAGGCTTCAGGAATGTGAAGAGCGGTAAAACTAAGGAAGAATTTACCACAAATGTTGTTCTGCAAAGGGCAGCTGGGAGGTTCAGATAGGAATCAAGAGTGTGGGAAGAGAAGTAATCACAGGATTCATTATTTTTCAGCTCAAGTTGGCTGAAAATAGCTGCAGGAAATAAGAACATTTGGCCTGTGCTTCAGAGTTGGACCATGGTTGCCCATGATTCTGGGGGAGTCTTTCCATTTGCAATGTGGCTCTGAGTAGAAACCAATGGTTATTGAAGGGGAACCAGACCAGGGAGAAAGGACTGACAAGAACTTGACTGGATATTGTGGGTCCAGGGTGACTGGGCTATGCTGTGCTGTGCTCAGTCACTCAGTCATGCCCGACTGTTTGTGACCCTAAGGACTGCAGCCTCCAGGCTCCTCTGTCCGTGGTTATTCTCTGAGCAAGAATACTAGCATGGGTTACCATGCCCTTCTCCAGGCAATCTTCCCAACCCTGGGATCAAACCCAGGTCTCCCATATTTCAGGCAGATTCTTTACCACTTGAGCCACCAGGGAAGCCCAAGAATACTGGAGTGAGTAGCCTATCTCTTCTCCAGGGGATCTTTCCGACCCAGGAACCGAATTGGGGTCTCCTGTATTGCAGGTGGATTCTTTACCAGCTGAGGTACCAGGGAAGCTTCCTGGTATCCACTTATAACTAAGAAAGGAGACTGAAGCAGATAACCAGCCTTATGGGCAGGGGTCTAGGTCATCTACAGATACATGATGATACTGGTTGAGTGTCCGAGGTTCATTTTTGAAACAATAAGACACATCCTCAGAGTTCAATTAAAATTAAAGAGGTTTCCTTGAGTTCACATGAGAGTTTCTATTTATGATTGTCCTCTGGCCCAGTGATTGCCATATTGCAAGCTCTTGCTTCTAGATGGAGAGTTGATTGGGTTGCAAGGCATATCTCTTAGGCAGCCTCCTTCTAGGAAGCCTTGAGACTTTTAAGAAGGCCCAAAGCCTCCAGAGCCTTATGTTTGTTGTTTGAAGAATTTTAAATCTTCCCAGCTTTCTCCCACTTTACTCTTACTCCCAAGAGTAATGGCATTCATCAGCCTAAAGTAAGCTGGTTTCCAAATCCTATAATAGAAAGAACATGGATTTTGTAATCAGGTCCACTTTGTCTCTGTTATGCACTAGATGAGATTTGGATCTGAGTTTAATTCCTTTCCACAATTTATGCTGTATTCACACAAAATGCAATGATAATTAAATGAAGAGTAAATTATTTTCTCATCTGAAGGATGGAAGTATTAACACTGATTTACATATTATACATGACAATTGAATTAAGTAATATACTTAGGATAATTAGTGAATACTGTCTAGTCAAGGCTACGGTTTTTCTAGTGGTCATGTATGGATGTGAGAGTTGGACTGTGAAGAAGGATGAGCACTGAAGAATTGATGCTTTTGAACTGTGGTGTTGGAGAAGACTCTTGAGAGTCCCTTGGACTGCAAGGAGATCCAACCAGTCCATTCTGAAGGAGATCAGCCCTGGGATTTCTTTGGAGGGAATGATGCTGAATCTGAAACTCCAGTATTTTGGCTACCTCATGCAAAGAGTTGACTCATTGGAAAAGACTCTGATGCTGGGAGGGATTGGGGCAGGAGGAGAAGGGGACGACAGAGGATGAGATGGCTGGATGGCATCACTCATGTCATCAATGGACATGAGTTTGGGTGAACTCCGGGAGATGGTGATGGACAGGGAGGCCTAGAATGCTGCAATTCATGGGGTTGCAAAGAGTCGGACATGACTGAGCGACTGAACTAAACTGATTAATAATTTGTTTTCATCATCCTGAACTTCTATATTAAAATGTTATTTTGTGGTATTTTCACTGAACCCAACAATGGAATATGTTTGAGTTAATCTGAATTACAGGATAATTGATGCAATATAGTAAATGGTGAGACGCAAAAATCCACAACAAAATATTAGCAAATCAAAGCCAACAGTATGTAAAAAAGAATTATATACCACAACCAAGTGAGATTTGTCTCAGGTAGGCAAAACTGGTTCAACATTTGAAAATCAATCACATCAACAGGCCAAAAAAGAAAAGTTAAGAAACTGCCAGTGTTTTTCAAAGTGGCTGTACCATTTCACTTTCTCACCAGCAATGAAAGACTTCCTCTTGTGCTGCATCCTTGCCAGCATCTGGTATTTGATATTGTTGCAAATTTTGGTCACTCTAAAAGGTATATAGTGATATCTCTTTGTTTTAACTTGCATTTCTCTAAAAACATATGATGTGAAGCAACTTTTCAGATGCTTGCTTGTCATTCTTACATCTCTGATGAGGTATCTGTTCAGATCTTCTGCCATTTTTTAATTGAGATGTTAATTTTATTACTGTTATGTTTCAAGAATTCTTATATTTTGGAGAGCAGTTCTTTATTAGATACTCTTTTGCAATTATTTGCTCCCAGTCTTCAACTTCTCTTCTTATTCTCTTATTAGTATATTTTGCAGAGCATAGGTTTTTATTTTAATGAAATGTGGTTAATCAATTATTGCTTTCATGGACTGTGCCCTTAGTGTTATATCTATAAAGTCACTGCCATAGCCAAGGTCATATAGATTTTTTCCCTTGTTATCTTCTAGGAGTTTTAGAGTTCTGTGTGTTACATTTAGATCTACCCTGCTATGAAGGATTTCTACAAAAGACTTAGTAGAAGACTACAAAGTGGTCCCAAAAAATAATAATGCAAAGTATGCCGGGAGAAATATCAATAACCTCAGATATGCAGATGACACCACCCTTATGGCAGAAAGTGAAGAGGAACTAAAAAGCCTCCTGATGAAAGTGAAAGAGGAGAGTGAAAAACTGGCTTAAAGCTCAACATTCAGAAAACTAAGATCATGGCATCTGGTCCCATCACTTCATGGGAAATAGATGCGGAAACAGTGGAAACAGTGTCAGACTTTATTTTTCTGGGCTCCAAAATCACTGAAGATGGTGATTGTAGCCCTGAAATTAAAAGACACTCCTTGGAAGGAAAGTTATGACCAACCTAGATAGCAGAGACATTATTTTGTCAACAAAGATCCATCTAGTCAAAGCTATGGTTTTTCCAGTGGTCATGTACAGATGTACATGTACTGAACTGAACTGAACTGATGGAGTGTTAAAACTGCACTCATTAAAATGCACTGGGCGGTTGAAAGAAGAAGTTACTGTATCAGGGAAATGAGACCAGACTTCATGAAGAAATGCTATCTAAATTAGATCTTGAAAAGGAACTGAGATCAGACTTTTAGAGATAACCCCTACACAAGAACATTCTAAATCTACAGTGTTTAAGAGTGCCCTCCTCTCCATCTTACCTTTGGAATACTGAGATCAAGAAGGGAATTATTGTAGACTCACAATGTTAGTGGCAAGTCCAAGCTGAAAATTCAGTCAACTCAATTCCCATGCAGAAATCATCGCTTTCTCATCAGCCCTCACTGAACATCATGCCCCTGCTTACTGTCCTGTTTAAATATTCATCTTACACACCTAGTTAGTAGAGCTGAATTACAACAGAACCTGACCACCAATAATTTCATTTGCATAATGAAATAAACACAGATATATGTCTGATGATAGCGTCTGGACTGAATTGAAGTCTGGTAGTCACTTACATAAATTATATAATAACTTCCTGGGACCACTTCAGTATTGCTTCTGATATTGAGATTAATCCCACACCTATCAATTTCCGCAGAAAATATTCTTCATTTGATTTAACCAATATACTGTGTCACTCTTACACTGGAAAAATCAGACATCTAGAAGTTAGTCTACATTTTCACTTTAGGACTAAGTAATTGGATGGATGGATGAATGGATGGATATTGTATCATTTATTAATAATAAAGAACAGTGGCCCTGAAAAGAATGAAAGGATAAACAGTCAAGTCTAGGGTGTGGGGGATAGTGACTGAGATTTCTGGTATTGTGAAATTTTTAACAAAAATTCAACAGATGAGTAGGAGAAAATGAGGAGTCCAGGTAATTTGACAAATTAGAGAAAGGCCTCATTTAAAAAGGAAAGGCAGGCAAGGGTCCAAATCCAACAGATTTGGGCATTTTAAGTAGAAAGGGTTCTGGAATATGGCAGTTGCCCTTCAAAGACAGAGATGAATGAAGGGAAAAAACATTGTTTCTTAATTTTCTTCCTGTGTTTCTTTTTCCACCCAGGTAGAAACTACCCTTAATAATAGTGGATTGGTGTGCATAAAAGAGGAGAAAGAAATGACAACCACTCCAACATTCTTTCCTGTAGAATTCCATGGATATAGGGGCCTTGGGCTACAGTCCATCAGGTCTCAAGAAGTCGAACACAAGTGCTAACTGAACACACACGCACGTGCATTAAAATCCAGATTTTTTGCAGCGCTTTGATTCTCTTTTGCTGCTCTTTCCTTTCAAAGGACTATAATGGGGGCAAGTTCAAGATGCAGTGTGAACAAGGCAGTGAATCAGAGCAGCTGGCCTTATGGTCTGCTGGAGGCTGAGGCCCGAGTACGGTATATATGTATAACTGAATCACTTGACTGTACTTGAAACTAACACAATATTGTAAATCAACTATATTTCAATTAAAATTTAAGAAATAAAAAATTCAAAAAATGCATACACAAAAAAAGAGCACTCCACAGAGATCAAGTGGGTTTGTCAGAATTCTCTCCTTTGGGTTTTTGTGCCAAATCCCAGCTGATAATAATGTGCCCATTCACTTCTTTCTTCCATAATTCCTTGTGAGTTTGTCTGCCTCAGAAACTCATGGCTGTGATCCAGGCACAATGCCTGTATTCCTGGCAATTCCAGGTCATTACAATATCAAGCTAGTTCAAAACCCATACATTTTTCCTTTCTAATGCCAGAGGGCACGTGTGTTCAGTCAATTGAGTTTCACTCTGTAATCCTTTGGACTGTAGACTACCAGGCTTCTCTGTCCGTGGAGTTTTCCAGGCAAGATACTGGAGGGCATTGCCATTTCCTTCTCCAGGGAATCTTCCCAACCCAGGGATCGAACTCATGTCTCTGGCATCTCCTGCATTACCGCTGGATTCTTCACTGCTGATCCACTTGGGGAATCCCAAGGCCAGAGAGATTGAGATTTAAATCCCAGCTCTACCTCTTCTAGAAATATAAATCTGGGTAGTTTCCAAGTTTCCTCATATGTAAAATGAGGACTGAAAGAAAAATTAGGTCACAGGGTTGATTCAAATGTCAAAAGAGCTAGTAGAAGTGAATCTAGGGAGCTTCTCTGGAGGTTACGATGGTTAGGGCCCCAAGATTCCAGTTCTTCCATTGCAGGGCATGCAGGTTGGTCCGAACAAACAAAGAAACAAAAGATATGTACAAATAAGCAATGCAGGGAACACAGCTTTGATCCCTGGTCCAGGAAGATGCCGCATATTGTGGCTCAGCTAAGCCTGTGCACCACTACTACTGAGCCCCCAAACTAGAGAAGCCGCTGCAATGAGAAATGCACACACAGCAACAAAGACCCAGTGCAGCAAAAAAAAAAAAAAAAAGCTAATTTTCTTACTGGTGCACAAAAATGATACTTCAACGTATAATTCTGATTATGAAGCTGTGGAATGCTGAGAATTTTAGAAACCAAGGTATAGATACTAATAAGACCAATGACATTTCATACAAAGCCTTTCACCATGAAGTACTGCTTCATTCCCTTCAAAGTACTACAGTATTTGCTGGCCTATTCTATCCATGATGAACCAGCGTACTACATTTCATTAACAACAGGCAGGAGAGGTCAGCCTGCTGCAGACCTGGAGTCATAAAACCACCATTAAGTGTTGATTAACATTCTAACTGTGCCAGCTGCAGCAGACAGCCAGAACTGGGCTTTACTTTCCTTCTGTGCCAAATATTGCTCTTTGCATATGAGACCAGCAAGGCAGAACAGACAAATCCATAAATACTTGGACTTCACTGCAATGCAGAAAGGTTAAAAAAAAAATCACCAAGGTAAAAGTAAAGCTGCTGATTTCTAGAAAATCGGTTCCATTTCTTGGCCTCCATCTTTGAGTGGGGCAGTAAATCTCTTAGATCCCTTCTTGTTTGACCATCCTAAGAGCTCTAGTTCTGTTACATGCATGAACTAAGCAGACCCCTGTTTCTCCCTACGTCTCATCCAGATAAAGGTAGGAGTGGATGGCAGCCCACATTTTGACTCTGGCCACAGTAAGGGGTCAGGAAGAGCATCATCATGAAGAATAAAGAGCTGTAGAGTTCAATCAGAAGTCCTGAGTATCTTTGAAAGTGTCTCCCACTGAGGGAACAGTGGACAGAGAGCATGTTGTAAGGGCAGGGGAGAGGGTGGGTAGCCTCTGACTGCCAACGTCTGGCTCTTGGGTCAATTGGTGGTTAAAAGTGAAAGTGTTAGTGACTCAGTGGTGTCTGACTCTTTGCAACCCCATGGACTGTAGCCCACCAGGTTCCTCTATCCCTGGGATTCTCCAGGTAAGAATACTGGAGTGAGTAGCTATGCCCTTCTCCAGGGGATCTTCCTGACCAGAGACTGAACCCAGGCCTCCTACACTGCAGGCAGATTCTTTACCATCTGAACCACCAGGTAAGCCCCAACTGGTGGTTACATTCTCTCAATAACCTCCTTCAACATTTAAGATACTGCAACTCAAACCAAAGAATATCTTAAATGAACAAAGCGTCACATTCTCCATGATTTCTGTAACATGGGAAGACTTATTGTGACTGTGCAAATAAATACTCTACATTTAGTCTCAATAATTCAACTGATTATATAACCACATACAGTAAGACTGCTGTTGTATTGAATTCATAGGAAGCATGGGAAATGTGGCAGATATATTGTCTTGATAAAGGAAGAGAAGACTTGATAAAGAAGAATTTAAAGTGAAATTTAAACATGTATGACATTTTCCTGATGGACAGAGTAAAGGACATTCCAGGAAGAGAAAACACTGCATTATGCTTTGTTTGGAGAGGGGAATAGGACTGTAAATAGGGGATTTGAAATATCTTTCCGTAAGTGTTACCCAATTATACATCCCACATGAACTTGTTTTCTTTGAGTTTAAACAATTTCTAGAAATCCATAAAGATGAAAATCGATGCATAACTTGGTTATGTTAACCACATACTGATAAAGGGAAGTGAAAAAACTCAAATGGTGATTTCACACCATGATTTCCTCCAAAATCTACAGTGAAATAAAGTAACGAAGAAGGTCTGGTATGTTCACAGAGACAGACGCTTTACCCTCTGAGCCACTAAGAAACCTGTGCTTTATATGCTCAGAAGTTTATAATATATTGTCCTTCCCATTTCTAATGTTTACCATGCATGTAGAGTCAGAAAAAGTTAAATATCAGGAGCCTGAAACAAACAAGGAAATGACACACTCAAAAAATAGTGTTTACTTGTTAACTTTTTTATAAGCAATTATTCAATTTTAAACTTTTAGTGGCATGATTATTTTTAAAACTACTATCCTTCAGGATTAAAAAATAAGAATATTTATTTACGTGCTCTGACAGATTCAAAGACAGAAGAAAATAATGGATGCATACACCAAAGGCACTCTGAAAAGAGTGTGAAATCTAACATCTAGCCCAGAGAATCCCTCATTTTGACTTCAATGACTTTTCCCAACTCTATTTCTTCCACACTATACTTTAAGTACAGTGTGAATATTCAATCTTCAGATTTCCAAACTTGAATTTAACCATTAATCTATTGAAATTTTCCAATATAAAATATTGACCCAAAAAACAAGCACACAAGCACTTGCAAAGGATAGAAAGTTAAGACAAGAAATCTTGGTGTTTTGTTTTTTTTTTCACACTCCTTACAGATCTGATGAATGTATACAGAAAGATGATGAGAGAAAGAGTTCTGGAAAAATATTATGATTTAGTGGCAACAGTATCATTTCTCATCTCTCTGGGACTACAGTCCTCTGTTATCTATTTTCCAAAGTCACTAAACAATTTTTTAAATATTTTTCCAGTTTTTCAGTTGTGTATGGCAGGAATGTCTTTCCAGACCCTAGAAGAGTCATAATATAACTTTGAATACAGACCCTTCTGTGACCCACAAAGTGAAAATCGCAAGGTGAATCATTTGGTCACCCCAGATTTCTGTCTGAAAGCATATTCTGGACCACAGTGCAGAAAAGGAGACTCCAAGCAGAGCATTGCTATCTTTCTGAGCTGAGGAGACAGAAGTTAGATTCGGGTCTAGGGAAGATGAAGCAGCTAGAAGGTGCAGAAAAGAGTTTAGAGAGGAGTGTGTTATGAAAAATGATTCCAGAAATCTAACTAGAGTCCCTGAGTCCTTGTAGAATACTGAGTTGTGCTTATGTAGGACTGCAACTGGGGCTTCACAAGCCATGCTAGTGCTGAAGCAGGAGACCTAAGAGATACAGATTTGATCCCCAGGGTCAGGAAGAGCCCCTGGAGGAAGGCATGGCAATCCACTTCAGTATTCTTGCCTGGAGACTCCCATGGACAGAGGCGCCTGGCAGGCTATGGTCCAGAGGGTCGAAAAGAGTTGGACGCGACTGAGCGTGGAGGATACAAACGCATGCAGTCAAGAAAGCGTGACAGAGGAGCTATAAGTTGAGTAATTTCCGAATGACTGATGCCCGAGGTGAGAAGCTAGTCAAACTCTGACCAGCCAGGAAGGAAAGTCCTCATTGACCACCCAGGACAATCAGGAGAAACTAGAGTGTCATACCCTAGCAGAAGAACTAGGGTTCTATTCATCGTGAAAATGCCTTACACAATGCAGGCAAAGAGTTTTGTGACAAAATCTGAGATAATTTGCTTCCAGAAAATGAATGAAAGGGGGGTTATGTTCTGAATTTAGAATTCTGCTTTTATGCCCCTTCTAGATCGTGGGTTAACTTTTTTTCTTTTTACAAAAATATCTGAATGTGAAAAAAAGTAATCCAACTACTCATCACTTAAACAGCAAGAGGTTTATCCCAGTAGAAATCTTAACAGTAGGAGTACTGTAAATATTTATATCAAACAAAGAAATGCAATGTGGAAACTATTAGCCCCTCTGCACAGCTATCACAGAGCATATATCCAACCCTTAAAAGTGAGCAAGGCTACACTGAGACTGGTGGTGAGCTGTTGAATAACACATGAACATTAAGTTTCTGATCTCAGCTTCTCCAATTTTATTTTTTGCTCAGAAACTAGAAAGCTAACAAGAAAATCAAACCATAGCTACTTTTGAATTGATCAGTCCAAGCTGATCAATGGGATCGTCAGCTGCTCTGCTGGCATTTTCAATTTCAATCAACTAAGAAAGCAAGGTAAAGCTCAGTGTTGCTGGCCTTCAGGTGTCAGAGAAAATCAGAAGTCAGTTACTGGGGTTTCACCCTTCATGGTCATTATAACAAGAGGTAATGGGGAGATACCAGAAGGCTGAAATTATATATATCACCATTAGAAAATGAATAACCAGGAGAAAAGATCAATTCTACTTTTATATTTATGGCTGAGTCACATCAATATCTCTGTTGACCAAGAAATATCCATTTGTCCAGTTCTAAGACCCTACCCTATTCAGGACAAAGACTAAGGTAGAACTTACTCTAGATGACCACAGGATGAATCAGGCTTTTAGACATCTGCAAACATACCTGAATCATTGGAGGAAGCAACATATAATTTCTTTTCAGATTTCTCCAAAGACTTACAAAGAAAGGAAAAAGTTGCTAACTTCAAATTCTTGAGAGGTCCTAATTTGCATGAGGGAAAAATATGTATCTTGGTGAGGTGGAATTTGAGACCAGTGGATGGAAACTATATTGAATCCAATTTAGCTCAATATAAGATATTTCTAGCCCAGAAGCTGCAAAGTAATGAGATGGATATACAATCACTGTGTTTGTTCATGCTGAAGTGAAATAGCCTCTTTTAGGGGTAATCTTTAGAGGAAAGTTAGACTATATCACAGGTCATTTGCAAATGTTAGTCAGTCTTGAAG
This sequence comes from Madoqua kirkii, assembly GCA_006408675.1. Taxonomy (NCBI): domain Eukaryota; kingdom Metazoa; phylum Chordata; class Mammalia; order Artiodactyla; family Bovidae; genus Madoqua; species Madoqua kirkii. The sequence continues at coordinate 27,998 of SJYC01062561.1, forward strand.
ATCATATAATTTTATATCTTTAGAATTATGGGAATGATAAAAATATTGTTCATGCCTAAATGATGGCAATTCCCATATTAACTCTCTCCCATATAAATTTATGTGACACCTTTCACTACACTGATTTAAGAGCATTTCATTTAGCAAATAAGAACACTGCTTGCCTATCATTTTCAGGCTCTAATAATATTCATACATCAGAAACCAACATTTGAAATGTGCCTGGGTTCAGTTTCAAGAGAGTCCTTGAAATGCATGCATGGGATATCTTAGTTCATCAAACACATGTCTCATAGAGGAAGGTGAACAATAGATTCTATTTCTCAAGAGACTTTGGTGAGTGTGTTTTCTTCTTGTCTGTAAACTGAAGGACCTTAATTTCATTCTGATCTTGAAAGTTCTTTCAATTCTTCAATTCTTCATAAATAGTTCCAATCTCATTTCTTCTAGGAGACTTCTGAGAAAAAGACTGCTACAGGAGACACCTTTTTTGTGTGTGATGAATAATGAAGAACTGTCAGTAAGGTGGTTGTACTCCTGGGAAAAATAGCACCAGAGAAAAGTTCAAGATGAAAAGCATTCTTTTCTTTAGAATAATCCTTCTCTCAAATAAAAGGAGCACAATTAAGCATAATCAAGTTTAAAACATGTTTCTAAATGTTGCTCGAGTTTTCAAGTATAAAGACACATATTTATAAATCTGAGTATATAGGCTGGAAACTGTGGTACAGATTTTCAAGACAATTTATAAGTAGGCTTCATCATATTGCTAATGAGAAAGAAAACTTAAAGATTTGTGTAAGCTGTAACCGCTACAAAGAGCATCACCAGAACCAAGCTTGGTGTCTCACTCTCGGGTCCACTGCATGTCCCTTATTATTCTGTGTAAAATCCCCACGTGGACTATCACTTAGGGAGCTTTCAGGTTTCTCTGTTAATTTAGCTCATCTGATTCAGTTCATGCTCTCCTTTGGGAAGAATTTCAGTATTTCTCTAAGCTTGGAACTTTTATAAGAGTAAGAAACTCAAGAAGTAATGAATTTAAGACTCATTTCACACTAAAAATGATTTCTGACCTCATCTAGTATTCCAGTCATATTTCTTAATGTGTCCTGAGAGATGACCAGCATATCAGTTAATGGATATTTGTTTCATAGGGAAGTTTGGTAGCAGCCAAGAAAATTGAGTCCAATTGAAAGCCCTTTTATTCGTTATTCATAAATTCAAATGGTATCTTTTATGGTTGGCAGCACATGAAACTCATTCAGGTCTCTTTTTTAAATTTCTGGTTTTTACTTTCATTTCCCAAAAGACGTCAGGAAGTTTGAAGTTAGCAGATGGACAATAGCTTAGCTAATGACTACCTGATCTGAGAACTAAAACCTTCCTCCCACCATAAGGAGTTATCTCGCTTGAAACTGGAATGGATTTAACTGTTGCAGACTCTGAGAGATAAGCTGGAGATTTCCACACATTCCTCCCCAATCTTCCAGCAAAGAGTGGACCTCAGCCTGAAAGTTGTGACACTTTAAGATCACTGGAGGGAAAGAGAACATTCTGATCAGATGACAGTTTCATACTGGTGAATATGGCAGGTATCATAGTCACTGCTATCATTAAAACTAAGTAGCTAACTCTTTCAGGCTTCCCAGGTGGTATAGGGGTAAAGAACCCACTTGCCAGTTCAGGAGACACAGGAGACTTGGGTTTGATCCCTGAGTTGAGAAGATTCCCTGGAGTAGGAAATGCAAACCCACTTCAGTATACTTGCCTGGAAAATTCCATGGACAGAGAAGCCTGGAGAGCTATAGTCCAGGGGGTTGCAGAGAGTTGGACACCACTGAGCTCATACACAGCTAACTCTTTCAGAAGCAGCACTCTCCGTGGACTTACCACGGACTTCTCTCGTGCTTTTCTAAAGAATTTCAAACACTCAAACTTCTGAAAACCTCTAGAACAAGAAGCATTTGGAAACAGGACTTTCCTAAGTAGACTGGTATTGCAATGACCTACTAGGATCCTTGACCTCAAATCCTTAGACGTTGAAACTAGTTGGTTTCCACTGAGCCTGACCTGGATTCTGGGATCAATACTGGAGGCAAGCAGGGAAAGGATACAGAGTCAAGAAAGTGCAATGGTATTTGCTCTGAAGTGCAACAGAAATAGCTCATTTGTTCAGCTTTTTCAACCATCTTCTTTATTCTGCTCCAAATCAATGCATGCAAAGGCTAGACTCTGCCTTGACCTTCACATTCCTTCATGATTAAAATTCAGTCCTGAACTCAAATTCCTCCCAAAACCATTCCCTGACTTACCTATCAACTCTTTCTATCCAAAGATGATATTTTCTCTTTCTAAAAACACAACTTGATGACTACATTGTCTATATCTATAACCATCCAGTACAACCTCTGCAAAGTTCTAATTAGTGAATTTTTTTTTTTACTTTGTCCAGCATCCTACCTCTCTTTCCCTCACTACGGCCATCACCTAATTTGAAGTAAAACTCCAATGTATGTCCCTACAGCCTGAATCTAGACAAAAGAAGACAGCCTCCGAGGTATGGCTCTCTTTCTCTTCCGAAGCTCCTCAAATATTAACAAAAATTCAAGTGAAAATTCTGGGCTGAATTTTAGGTGAGAATTTAAAGGAGGAACGTTAGGAAATAACAGCTGCATTTAGAGGTTTCAGTGCCTGTTACCTCAACCAAGTGGTCCTTCACAGTGAACCAGAAACATGGTTAGGAACAGAGTGACTGAGTGGGAAAAGTCCCACCTTTTCCCAGGTAACTCATGTATTGCCATGAATTATTTCTTCTGTCAAGTACTAGATGAAATAGGCATGCAACATAACATTTCCATCCTTGACCCCTTTTTTGATATATGTTATATTTATTATTAATATAAAGATACATGAATTGGGATTTAGGTTAAAATGAAAAATAAATTGGGATTTTATTGTATATTATTTTTTATTTTTTGTTTTATTGTATATTATTTTTTTATTTTTTGTTTTATGTTGCTGTACAACAATGTCAATCAGCTATGGTGGTGGTTTAGTTGCTAAGTCATGTCTGACTCTTGAGATCCCAGGGACTATAACCCATCAGGTTCCTCTGTCCATGGGATTTTCAAGTCAAGAATAATGGAGTGGATTGCCATTTCCTTCTCCAGGGGATCTTCCTGACCCAGGGATCAAACATGAATCTCCTGTATTGTAAGTGGATTCTTTACCGCTGAGCCATCAGGGAAGCCCAAGTATCAGCTATAAGTATGCATATAGCTCCTCTCTCTTGAGTCTCCCTCCCACCTCACATCTAGGCAGGATTGACCTCTAAATCAACTGAAACAATTAATTTCATAAATTATATCAAGTCTTCTGGCCTCAGTTTCTTCCATCTTTTCTCTTCCTGAAGTTTTAGTGTTCCAAAGAACTCTGTAGACGAAAAGCACTGGGGGAAAAAAAATAAGTTCTCTTGAGTGGAACAGAGATATAGATTCCCTTAATGGAAATGTAGCTTTAACCTTGAATATTTAATCTCTGAACTGTTCAAAAACCTCAGACTCTCCACTGGAAATGCACTGGCTTTGGACCTTATTTGATTTCATTTTGCTGCATGAACTGATGTCACATATACTTCAGAGACTTTCTCGTCCCTCCTGGGCGTAGTCACTCACCCTGGTCCCTTTCCTTTCTGAGATGGTGGATTTTTGTAATTTCATTAACTGAGACAGTATCAAAGCAAGAGCCTTCAAACTTGAATCTACATTTCATAGGTGAGGAAAGCAGAATGAGGAAAAAGCGAGAGCTCAAAAGCCACCCAAATAGAACACAGATCACCCAACTCCTAACTCATTAAGCCATTAAGTAATTCATTAAGCTACTGGTTTCTACTCTGTGCTAGGCACCACACTGGGTTCCTTGAATGCAAACGCACAGTCCTTGCACTCAGAAGTCTGTGCACCCCACTGTCTCTTCCTTGAAACTCAGATGCAGACAGCCACCACTTAACATATTTGTCTTCAAGCAGACCTCACACCTCACCGCACTTAAGAAGCTTCAGGAAGCTCTTCATTTTGTCAGTCTCAGAGGACAATATCATCGAACTAAAAGGTGAATGTCGTTTAACTAAGCTAATCAGTTGAGACCCTGAGCAAGGAACAAGACAAGACTTTTCACCACCCACCTCGATCTTGTTCTCCCAAGTTTGGCAGCTCAATTGGTAAAGAATCCACCTGTAATACAGGAGACTGGGGTTCAATCCTTGGGTCAGGATGATCCCCTGGATGAGGAAATAGCAACCCACTCCAGTTTTCTTGCCTGGAGAATCCCACGGACAGAGGAGCCTGGCAGGCTACAATCTGTGAGGTCACAAATGTTGGACACAACATAGTGACAACACCACCACCACCTCAGGGCCCTTTGCTCAGCAGGTAGAATTTAGACTGGAGCATCGTTTAAACCCAGACACAGAAGACCCTGCATCTTTGCTCCCGTCGCACCCTGTGCTACTCAGCATGTGCGTGTCTCTCCCCATCAGGCTTGAGTTTCTTGCGGCCCATAATTATGAATTCTGTAGGGCTTAACATGGTGCCAGACACACAGTAAGCTCACAACAAATGATTTTCAAATCCACTAAGAATATTCAAGTATTTAACTTATCTTAGAAAGTGAGATTGCTATGGAGACAAGTGCTAATAAAAGGGACTTAGGGATATGAGTCGCTGTCCCGCATCCAAGTAGCCTCATTGAAAGTGCTTTGTGCCATGTTGTTTCAATCCTTAGAGTCACCACGTGCGGAGGAGGCACCCTTGGGCAATGAGAGCAGGGCATCCCTCACCTGGGCTCCCTGCTACCCTGCGCCTGGAGCGCTCTAGGCTGCAGCTGCTTCGTTGAGCGTGAGGAACCCAAAGCTGTGTGCAGGGACCAGGAGCGATGCAGATGAAATAACACAAAACAGAAAGGTTAACACATTCTGTCAGCTCCCACTTTACATTCACAGTGAAAACAACAATAGAAACGTTCTCAAGCATGAAAGAATTTTCTACTCCAACTGCTCCGAGAAGAAAAATGCCTCACAAACAGCATCTTCACTCAGACATCAAACTGCTCGGCTGACAGCATTTTAATCAAAAAGTCCAAAGAAAGATGAGTGGAATTTACAAAGAAACACCCAGAGAAAATAAATGAAGACATTCACTGCACTTCTGTAGGTGAAGAGTCAGCAGAGCCTTAAGCTTCTGCCCTGGAGGCTCGCTCACAGCCCTGTCATCAGAGCAATTACTCTGAGTTCGTGGATAGTGACCCAAGCAGCACCAGGGTCCTTGGGACATGTACTGTCACCAGGAAGATTCCAACTGAGTGGACTGGTCGGTGGAAAAGATGTGAACGTCAGAAGGGGACCTGCCACCCTGATTCCTCAGATGCCTTTAATACTATGGAGGATCACACAAGTCCTGGATTCCCGTCATAACTAAGGGAAATCATTGTTGATAAAATTAACAGTGATGCAGGTTCTGGAGGAGGAAATGGCAACTCATTCCAGTATTCTTGCCTGAAAAATCCCATGGACAGGAGCCTGGTGGGCTACAGTCCATGGGGTCACAGAGTCCGACATGACTGAGCATGCACAGAAACTTAATATGAGTCATACTTGATTTCCCACATTTCTGCTTATCATGAGAAGATTCTGAGGAAGAAGACTTCTATTTACTACAAAACTTTGGCATTTGGGGCCTACAGACATCTGCAGCCAGGGAAGATAAAGAGAGGAAGTGAAGGAAGAAGACAGGGAGATTATGTGACTTCTTGTGAAGTGAAGTGAAAGTCATTCAGTCATGTCTAACTCTTTGTGACCCCATGGACTATACAGGAAATGGAATTCTTCAGGCCAGAATACTGGTATTATTGCCCAAGCCTGTGGGGGAACAGCACATACTGAATGTAAGCTTCAAAATAAGAGGAATTTCTGTTTTTCTTCAGCTCACATTTTCTCCAAAGCTCTTTGTAAACTGTCTAAAACTCTGATCTGAAGGTCATGGCATCCTACCAGGATGAATGAATTCCTAACACACCATAGATTCTTAATGCACAGTGGCTGGCATAGCATGATTTGATTAGGTTCACTAATCACAATGCAAATTGGGGCAGAAGTTTTTGCTCAAGTCCCAGGAAACCAACTCACCTCCTTTGGATCCCTGATTATGTAGATATCAACACGTCAAGAGTCTCAACCAAGTTAGAAAAATCCACGCACGGGGCCTTATAGAAAATGAATGTAACCAGCAGCAATTCTAGGAAGAAGATGACGCCTTCTATAAATGTTACACTGGCCCTTGCCAGCTCCCATGGTTGGCTTTAGTGCACTCACAAAAGGAACAGGATGAGTAAGAAACAATCCTACCCTGAAGAACTCACAGTCTGGGATGGATAGGAAGGGATAACCCAGACATGCAACAAATAACCCCTGTAGAGCCTAAGAAGAACCAAACAGCGGAGAGCATAGGTGTTGTGGGTTATCAGAAAGTTGGGTGAATAATTCTGTGTGTGATACTGAGCTGCAGTGGTGGGAAGTGGTCAGGAAAGAAAGGATCAGTTAGAGTTAGAACTTGAAATACTTGATGTAGTTCATCAGTAAGGGAGGAAGTGGAAGGGCATGTTTATCAATCAGAATCCCAACAGGAAGCAGATGACACTCTCAAAATGGGATAGTTTCAAGACAGTATTTCTGCTCCCCCACCCCTCCCCACTGAAGGGACTATTTTGAAGGTATGGGTGAGAGAAACCACAGTAACCTTGGAAAGAGTACAGTAACCCAGGACAGGTAAAGGCTGCATTCTTTCCAACCTCGACCTAAGGAATGTGCAATTACCAAAACCCAGAAAGAGACACCATACATTGTTAAGTGAAGTGAAGTGAAGTGAAAGTCACTCAGGCATGTCCAACTTGGACATCTGGAAAGGAACAATGACCACTAGTTAAGGAACACAGCCAGCCTGAACTGACGTTTCAGGACAAGAGCCAGAAATGCATCGTCTGGCTTAACTCTCCTCTCTCTAATCTTCTAACAGGACGGGGTGTCCTTATAGACCAAACCCATTGGGAAGCTAAGGGGCAAGGGAACCCCTTCATGTAGACCACGAAGGATTAAGAAGAATAGAGAGAGAGTCTGGCCAACAAAAGGTGTGTACCCAGGACTGAAACTGAAGTCACAGTGTGAACAAAGAGCTGACCCAGGAAAGTGATGACCTACTCAGGGAGGAGTGAGAAGCTGAGCTGGCCCATAACCCACAGAGGAAGCCATGAAGGATATTGTCCTTCCCTCCTGATCCTAGGGCTCAGGGTTAAAGGACTTTTCTCCACCCTTGGGAAGGTAATTTTTCATCAGCAGACTTCAGCTCCAAGACTCTTGTCCTTGACACTCAGTTACCACTGTGATCCCCACTATGACTGAGGTCCACCCTACCCCTCGTCCCCTCACACCCTCCTGCCCTGGCCCCTTCCCACACTCTGAGACCCACAATAGAGGTCAGCAGAGAACACCAGGTGGTCTGTGAATTATAGTGTCCATTCCATGAACCTGCTCCCCAAAGCCTGAATTGAGAGCACCAGCAAGGATAATCCAGGCCTGGAAACATCATTAGTAACAGTAATAACAGCACAACACCTTGTTGTGTTTCATTCCTTATCTTTAGCCTCCATTCCAAGCAAGGACCCTTAGGTTTGAATTTTAACTCAACCATGGCTCAATTAAAAAGAATACATTTGAATCAGTTCTAATGAGGTGGATGAAACTGGAGCCTCTTATACAGAGTGAGGTAAGCCAGAAAGAAAATCACCAATTCAGTATACTAATGCATATACATGGAATTTAGAAAGATAGTAACGATAACCCTGTATGCGAGACAGCAAAAGAGACACAGATGTATAGAACAGGCTTTTGGACTCTGTGGGAGAGGGAGAGGGTGGGCTGATTTGGGAGAATGGCATGGAAACATGGCATGGAAACATGTATAATATCATATAAGAAATGAATTTCCAGTCCAGTTTCAATGCATGATACAAGATGCTTGGGGCTAGTGCACTGGGATGACCCAGAGGGATGGTATGGAGAGGGAGGTGGGAGCGGGGCTCAGGATGGGGAACATGTGTACACCCATGGCGGATTCATGTTGATGTATGGCAAAAGCAATACAATATTGTAAAGTAATTAGCCTCCAATTAAAATAAATAAATTTAAATTAAAAAAAATAGACTACGGAGTGAAAAAAATATATTAATTAATTATCCTTTTGGTATTATCTCATGGATACAGTTTCCTTTCTTTCAGAACGCTTACTGGGTGCAACCCCATTCATATGGACTGCAGCAGGAATGGCTTTCCCTGGAGTTGTGCAGTGTACAACTTGCACAGCCGTAGACTGTTTGATTAATTATTTGATTAACATTTCTCCCTCACCAATCTTTAAACTATGAGAATGGTGGCTCCCAGTACCCAGGACAGGGTCTGACATATGGTAGGCATTCAATTAATGTTTTGCTGTTGTTGTTGAGTCACTAAGTCTTGTCCAAGCCAGAGATCGATCCTTGCACTGGCAGGTGGGTTCTTTACCGCTGAGCCACCAGAGAAGCCCCAATTAATGTTTAATAAATATTTGATAAACCCTCTAAAACAGAAATGTTACTGATTAGAAGCTTAAATTCAGAAAGTTACAGTGGCCTGGCCCCATTCACTTGAGAGTTAGGAAAGCATTAGTACGTCATAGAGTCAGAACTTAAGTCCCAAACTGTGTGGCACATGTGTTTTCCATTGTTCCCTGCAGTCTTCAAAATACAGTGCAATGATATATTTTGAAATCTGACTGGAAGAAAAATGGAGATCAGAAAATATGAGGTCAAGGGAGACTGACACCCTTCCTGACCTCTCCCTGCACCAGCTTAGTAGGAGCCTCTTGGGTAGTTTGCAAGATCTTTTCCAATCAGAGCATCTCATCTGGACTTCCTCCTCTGTCAATAAAGAGGGAACAGGCAGGTACTGAGAGGAATAAATCTGAATCCCTTAAACCATGATTTATAATCTGGTGACAGCCTCTTGCCCGCCTCCCTCATCATTTTCCCACCATGACCCTGTGGAGCGAACCACCAGCCTGGACCCCTCCAACCTCCCGGGAATGTGGCCTCCCACGTTCCGAACCTGGTGCTTCTGCGTGTGCCCCGGGCAGCTTACCTCCCTGCCTTTCTCTGCAGCAAGGAGGGAGTGGAAGGGCTCTCTTTTCCTCCTAACCGCAGAACTTCCCAGAAGCCCAGTTTAGTTTATGACCTGCCAGTACATCTTTTACAAGCCCCGTTTTTCCCCATGTCACTGACTCAGGAGATTAAGACTTGTATCCACCATAAAGTTGATATACACAATGTCAAAATATTTTCATTTGTTTCAGGGTTTTCAATGGTGAAGAAAAAAGAAACAATTGCACGCTGAAAACTTATAGCTCACTCTTACCCACCTTTGCAGTAAGCAGTTTGCTTTTCTAAGTGGCCAGCGGCAAGGCCACTAATGTGCCCTTGATCAGGCAGGGTCTTACATGCATTTATTCATTCCCAGGTGGTATAGTGGTAAAGAACCAGCTTGCCGATGCAAAAGATGTGAGTTCAATCTCTGGATCAGGAAGATCCCCTGGAGGAGGACATGGCACCCCACTCCAGTATTCTAGCTGGGATAATCCCATGGACAGAGAAGCCTGGCAGGTTACAGTCCATGGGGTGGCAAAGCTTTGGACATGCCTGAGCACATACACAGGATTGATTTATTTATTATACAAGTGTTTAAACAAATATATGTTTAAAAAGGATCCCTTCCCAGAGAAGGCAGGTACAAGTCCAAAAAGACAAGCACCTGGATAATGAGTGCCTCCAGGACCACCTCCCCTCCCCTGCCTGCCTTTCATAAGACTTGGGCCTTGAAGCAATGTCTCCAAGTGTGTAGAAACGTGTGAGGACGCACAGGAGCTATGCGCACAACAGTTTCCGTGGGAGCACATTCCTAAGAAGCCATCGAATAGTTCATTTTTCACTGTCAAAGGATGGTTGACTTTTCCTGATTTTTACACACCCCTTTACTGAAGCCTTCTGTGTAAATACTCACTGGTACAGAATTCCTTACACATGTGCCCCTCTGTGCAGAGTAGACCACTTTCTTCCCACACAGACCAGGCATGTCTGAGCATTAAGGAACACTGTCATCATACACTTGGTTCACTTACTCTTGAAAGAAATTCTGTATTTAATGCTTTGACATTTTTTATTCTGATAAAAGATTTTAGGAATAGAGTCATTCTGGCCCCAATCTAATCATTACCAGAAAGTAATAGAATGTTAAAGGGTAAAAGTGCATCATTTAATCAAGAGATCCAAGAGATTGAAAGACAAATGCATACAGTTTTTTAAAATACAAATGTTTTTATGTATAAAACCTAAAATTTAAAGTTTGACAAGAAAAATAAAAGAAGAGAAGAAAAGTTAATGAACTAGGCCTAATAGGCTTTAATTCCAGTTTTGATGCTGGTAATCATTGCCACACCGGGTAAACTAAAACCTGCCTCAGCTTCATTGTGCCTCTCTGAACAATGACTAAAACAACACGTTATCTCACTATAGAGATTGCTTAGTATTTATTGTAATAAAATAGAAAATATTGGGGATCTGTGAAAGGTTGTACAAATCATCCTTGCTCTCTGGAAATCTCCACTGGAGTTGACAACAGTTGAAAAATAGACCAGGCTGAGCACGTACACATTCTTTTAGATGTTTGCCTTTGACATGTCACAGCTCTCGAACAAGCCTTCCAGAACCAGGTAGGACACTGATGAACATAACAGGCAGGGGAGGAAGTCACGTAGGATGGGTTTGGAGATGTAACCTGGTGTCACATCACGTGAAACATTGCAAATGCGGTGAAGAAACTGAATTTTATCTTTAAGGCAGTAAGAGGTCATTGGAGGCTTCTGAGCAGGGAGCCATCTCTGCCCTGATGCATATATGAAGAGACCACTGGGACTGTTGTGTGCAGAACACACCACACTGTGACAGCTGAAAGAACGCTTGGCTTTTCCAGGTGTGCAAGAAAGAGATAAGGATGATTCAAAGGAAGAAAAATTTGGAATATACTATGGAGATGAGTTGACAATGATTTGCTAGTAGATTAGATGTGAGGCATGGGCTCCCCTGGTGGCTCAAACAGTAAAGAATCTGCCTGCAATGCAGGAGACCTGGGTTCTATCCCTGAGTTGGGAAGATGCCCTGGCAAAGGGAACAGCTACCCACTCCAGTGTTCTTGCCTAGGAACTCCCATGGACAGAGGAGCCTGATGGGCTCCAGTCTAGGGGTCACAAAAAGTCAGACACGGCTGAGCGACTAGAACTTTCACACTAGATCTAAGGCATAAAAAATGAAGGAAAAATAAATAACGACCTACAGATGATACTCGAGCACCTAGGTGAATTACAGATGTCATTTATCAAGATGCTAGAAGAAGGAGTTAGTTTGGGATTGCAGCTGCGGAATCCTGCTTTGGCCATGTTAATCTGAAACGCCTAGAAGGCATCCAACTGGCCTAAGATACACAGCAGTGTTTTCACTGCTTATCAGTGAGAATGACTGCAAAAACAAAAATGTTTGTGCTCTATCTCCAGGATCTGTATCAACAAAATAGAAATAAAATTAGCTAGAATGAATTACAGTTAACAAAATCTCTCAGAATTGTATTAATGAGGACATTTGGGAGTTTGTTTTCTGAAATTCAATGGCAACTGATTTTGTTCAGTAGAAAAACTTATGGGCTCTTGAAATGGAAAATGTCCGAGAGAACACTTAATACACTGCTGAATCCAGGTGCTCAAATTGTATGTCAGAAATCTGTCCCTCATTTAAATTTTCATTATGCTGGCTTCATTCCAGGAAGGTTCCCTGAAAGGAGAGCAATGAATTCTCAGAGTTAATTTTGATTTTGCTTCCTACTAACTTAGCAATCCTAGAGGAAACAAGGAACCTTTCAAGAGGAAGGTTTGGCTTTCTCTGAGACTTCTCTCTTTGGCTTGCCTATGGCCACCTTCCTGTTGTTTCATCACACGGCAGTCCCTCTATGTTAGCATATCCGGTTATCTCTTACTTTTCTTAGAAGAACACCACTAATATTGGATTGGGCTTTCCAGAGGGCTCCGTGGTAAAGAACCTGCCTGCCAGTGCAGGAATGCAAGAGATGCAAATTCAGTCTCTGGGTTGGGAAGATCCCCTGGAAAAGGAAATGGCAACCCACCCCAGTATTCTTGCCTGGGAAAGCCTATGAACGGAGGAGCCTGATGGGCTACAGTCCATGGGGCTGCAGAGAGTTGAATATGACTGAGCAACTGAGTATGCAATATTGGATTAGGACCCACCCTAATAGTTCCATTTTAACTTAATCATGTCTTTCAGTATCCTACATCCAAATACTGTTATATTATTAGGAAGTTCCGGTGTTTGAGACTTTAACATATGAATTTGGGGGGTGGGGGTTACACAGTCTCTACCATAACAAATGAGATACTCTGTCTTCAGAATTCTAGCTACTTAAAATTTAACCGAAAGGAATGTTTTAAACATATGCTTTAATGTATTCAATGGGAAATTTCCTTTAATAATTGTCAAAACTGCAGTAGCTGAAAAATAATTTTAGATAAAATTTGAAGTTATTTTCTGGTCATTAAAATTATAGGAATAAAAACTATATGAAAATTAAGCATGTGAGTGATGATTCTTCTATGATTTTCACCACGCAAATCTCATTAATGAAGGGTAAATTACAGGAAATTCATTAAACTACCGCTAGAGGGAGCACCAACCAAAAGTTGAGTCCTATGTCTTAGGGCTCATGAACAAGAGAAAGAAAATCAAGAAATGGTAATGGTAGCTAAGAGAAATGAGAAAGGCACTTTCATAGAAAATCAGGGTATTCAGGGAATAATAATTAGCAACAGGATTTCTCTCTCCTAGGAAAGAAATGCTTCTTGATACGCATCTTCTCCACTTCTGCATCCTAAAGCCCTCCACTGGAGGTCACTGATAGGACGCACGCTTAATGTGCCATCTGCAACGTGTTCTATTTGTTTCGTGGTTGTGTTGATGTGATTTTTCCCTCTGTCAAATACATTTTTTTATTATGCCACCATCATGGTCTCTGAATAGTCAAATGGGCGCTGGGAGGCACTCTAAGTCACGTGAGTCTTTGTAAATTAGCAACTAGAACTTCATGGTTGCACTAAGCGAACCAGAGGATCGAGTACACGTTGGACAGCTCTTGAAGAGTAGAAGTGAAAAATAGTGACACTGTGGTAAAGTTGAGTGTGGTCTATGAACTTAGATCATAGAACTTAGATCACCTCTGAGAGCTAGAACACAAGTGTTCAGTTCAGTTCAGTTGCTCAGTCGTGTCCGACTCTTTGTCACCCCATGGACTGTAGCACGCCAGGCCTCCCTGTCCATCACCAATTCCCGGAGTTTACTCAGACTTATGTCCGTTGAGTCGGTGATGCCATCCAACCACCTCATCCTCTGTTGTCCCCTTTTCCTCTTGCCTTCAGCCTTTCCCAGCATCAGGGTCTTTTCAAATGAGTAAGTTCTTCACATCAGGTGGCCAAAGATTTGGAGTTTTAGTGTATGAGCAGTATAAAATCACACTTAAATTCCAACCTTATCTTTGACTAATTTTCAAAGTTTGGGCACATGACTTGTCTCTCAGCCTTCATTTCTTTCTCTATAAAAGCACCTCACAGGCTCTGAGAATGATATATGGTGTATGTAAAGCTTAACAGTACGTTGGGTTAAAGGTAACAGCCCAGAAATTGGTAATTATTATTATTTTAGCCTAAAACCACATAAACTGATGAGCAGCCACCTATATGGAGGGGTGAGAGGAGATGCAGCTCCTAGACAGAGAGGGTCAGTTCAGTTGGGGAGGGGCCGAGGCAGAAGCCAGTGGTCTACACTCATCAACAACAGAGCTGATGTTCTGAGCCCTGTGAAGCACCCACCCGCAATGTGAGAGACCTGGGTTCGATCCCTGGGCTGGGAAGATCCTCTGGAGAGGGGAAAGGCTACCCACTCCAGTAATCTGGCCTGGAGAATTCCATGGACTCTACAGCCCATGTGATCGCAAAGAGTCAGACATGACTGAGCGACTTTCACTTCACTTCGATTCTTTAATTTCAGTCAATTAAGAATTTGGTAGGAAAAAGAAAGTGCTGCTGATCAGCCCTCCTCAGAAACCACCAACACACAGCATTTGTCCCAGTGTCTGACATAGATGAATGCCAGTTGACTCTTGACTGAATCAAGTCATCAGTACATGAGGTAAAGTGGGAACATAGCTTTCAGAAAGCAACAAAAGTTTTTATGGAACCCCAGCCTTACACTAAATGATGTTTTAGTGTCACCCTAAGTTATTACGTTAATACAAATGGATAGTAATTGGTATAAAGCCATTTTTCAGATGCTGACAGGAACTTATTTATTTACAAATGGTTGCTAAAAACAGCTACTGTTTAACAAGCTGTCTGTTGTCCTCATATCTTCAGATTAGAAGTCAGTTGGGAACAAGATCCAGTTGGGACAAAGGTGTCAGGAGAAGAGAACTTCTAAAGAAATTCACCTTGGCATCAGAGTAAGATACTGATAACAATAAATAAGACAGCTGCAGTGTAGGAATATTTAGAGAAGGAAGAAAGATGCTCTAAGAACCTCATTGCATATTCCTGAGAAGAAACATACTTGTACTTCGGCCAGGATAGTGGTATGGCATTGTTCCCGTGTCATCAAAAATGGGTCAAATTATATTCTATATGAGCTAATAATAAGGATGAGAGGTGTATGATATTTTTAGGAAAGATTTGTATCATAGTTGAGATTTTTTAAATGTTTTACTGTTTTGTATGCTCAGTTTCTGCTTTCTGGAATACTCATTTATGGGAATACCTTTATCTGTTATTGCTCCCCTAAGAGAAGGAGCAGATGCTATTCGAACATTTATGAGCTGAGAGTTGGATATTTCATTTAATTTTAACAGTTTTATATATCACCAATGGTATCTCACTTTTCAAATTTAGCTTCATCCAACACAATTCATTTTTAAAAGAACAGAAGTTGCCATTGTCTTTACAATTGTTGCTATTGTTTTTTAATTAATTTTTAAATTGAACAATAATTGCTTTACAGAATTTTGTTGGTTTCTGCCAAACATCAGCATGAATCAGCCATAGATATATACATGTCCCCTCCCTCTTGAAACTCCCTCCCATCTCCCTCCCCATCCCACCCGTTTAGATTGTTACAGAGCCCCTGTTTGAGTTCCCTGAGTCATACAGCAAATTCCCATTGGCTGTCTATTTTACATATGGTAGTGTAAGTTTCCATGTTACTCTCTCCATACATATCACCCTCTCCTTCCCATAAGTCTGTTCTCTGTCTGTGTCTTACAATTGTTGCTATTGTTTTAATTAACATTTTAAGTTGGCACATTTGGCATATGGAACTCAGTTTTCTTTTAGAAGCCCTGAGGTTCTTGAACGAATGCGAAAAATCAGACCTATTTTATATGAACAGAATTATATAACTGTTAGAAATAAGAAGAGCTTATATAAAGTGTAATATATGAAATGTAATGTTATATATATTTTTTCTGTCTGCCTGTTCTACAGACACTACACTAGCCTCCTGGAGAGAAGTGTTACCCTCAAAATTAATAGATGCTGTTAAAGAGCAAAGGTGGTTCTCCATAGTCTAATGAGATTGAGAAACACTGAGTCAAACAGAGTTAAAATTTCTCTTTTGTTGGGCTTTTTAGCTCATTCGATGAGTTAATACAAGTTGAAAATTTCTCAGAAGGGGATGATAGCATGTATGCAACATTTCCCAGACTTATTAGATCATGGAATATTTTTTTCTCATGAAGCATATACTTGGACCCAGTGTTTGGCAGATGACACACAGCGAAACCAGGAAGCCTTGTTGTATAAGATGCTAAGATGGTGAAGTCACAGGCTTTGCCTGTGGAAGGCTCACAGTCAGAAAAGATAATAAAGACCCAAAAAGCTACAGTCAGAAGAAACTGGAAATGTCCTGAGATATGAACAAAGTTCTGAGGTTACAGCAATGTTTGAAGGTAATTGATCTCAGTCATGTCTTGTTCTCTGTGACCATTTTGACTGTAGTCCTCCAGCCTCCTCTGCCCTTGAGATTTCCAATGTAAGAATACTGGACTGAGTTGCCATATCCTCCTTCAGGGGATCTTCCCGACCCAGGGATTGAACTCACATCTCCTACATCTCCTGCACTGCAGGCAGATTCTTTACCCACTCTAAAAGAACCAAGTTGATGTTTTCTCGAGTATGGATTTTAAGCTTTTATTACCCACCATAACTCTCTCTACCAAATATTTTACAAATGTAATCTTTAATCTCAGAGGAACTCTGCAAGGAAGGAAGTCTTTTTCTTTTTACTCATGAAGTCGATGTCCAGAGAGTGGAGATCTCCCCATAGCCTTGGACATCTCCTCCATGGGACACCTGGGATTTGACCCATGTCTGCCAACCTGACTCCAAAGCTGCAGCTCTCTCCACCCTCACAAGTAGTACTTTTCTCTAAAATACACTGTAGAGTTGAAGTATTGAAGCAAAGGAAAATTCAGAAATACCAAGCTATAGTGTTGAAACATTCAGGCATGACCAACAAAAATTTCCTTTGGGGAGGTTTAATGTTTAACTGTAAAAACAAAAGAAAACAACACAAAAATACCCTTTAAGTTCAGTTCTCCAAGAAAATGCCAAAATAAGGGAAAAAACAAAGTCCATAATATTGATATACTTACAATCAGCTACTAGAGCAAAGGAGAGAAGTAGATTGTACATACCAGTAAAAGCCTAGATGCACGTCCTATAACCTTTTCAAATCTTGATCAATTTCTTCTAGGACTTTTTACTTCTATGGTATGTTTGCTCTTTTTGAATACCAATATCCTACTGGAGTTTGAAATACATCTGTGCTTTTTTTTTTTTCAGTTTATTCTCAAGTAGAATAATTCATGAGCTAACCTCACATGTAGATTTCAAGGGTGTATTATGTCCATTTACCACTACGAGATCAGAATTTCAATCACTGAATTTCAGTTCCTCATGAGACTGAAAATCTAAATGCTAAATGTTCCCAAGCATTCAAAATCTATGCTTCAGTTTCTATGTAGGTGCCAGTCCCTGCTTTGGTTGAATACATCCAGAAGAAGGGGGAGGAAAAATTATGGATTTAGGCATGAAATGATTAATAGTACTTTAGCAGTTTTCATTGAAAGAGAATTACAAATGTCCCTTCAAGGGCAGATTTCAAATATATTTATATATACTACAGAGGTACTGCTTTGAGAACGTATAAACCTCTGACAATAGTAAGATTCAAATGAGACCATGATTTTGGGCTTCCCTGGTGGCTCAGCAGTAAAGAACCTGCCTGCAATGCAGGAGACCTGAGTTCGATCCCTGGGTTGGGAAGATTCCCTGGAGAAAGGAATGACAAACAACTCCAGTATTCTTGCCTGGAGAACTCCATGAACGGGGAGCCTGTTGGGCTACAGTCCATGGGGTCAGAAAGAGTCAGACACAACTGAGCAACTAACACATACACGTGATTTTGAGCACAGTATTTAACACACACACACAGAGAGACATATACATGCACACAATATCCTCTCAATGTGTCATATTTTGAATTTTCTACCATGTCAAGAATATTTTATGGGTTTTCAAGTAGCCTAAAACCAAAGCAAATTCTGAGATCTTGCAAGAAACTTTCTAAAACTGATTGACCAGCAATCAGGAACTTTTCAGTTTCAGCCTTCTAATGTAATCAGAAGAGGTTGTTGTTCAAAGATAGGAGAGACGAAAGGAAATTAACTCAATCTAAAAATCTGCTAAAATAACAAATCACCATAGTCTTCAGAAACTTCACTAGTAATTAGCATTCTATCCTTAAACCAGAAGGGAAAAACGCATTGCAGCTGCTTTATAAGATCTGTATCTGTGCTTAGTAAAATATTCCAGGTACTTTAAATATACTTATGCAGTGAGTAAGTGGAAGTTAGATTCCTTTATTCCAAATAGTAATATAGAATTGATGCAAAATCCATCCTAGGCCATGTAAGTCCTCACATTCTCCATTGCTATCTAAATCCTTTCTACTCTCAGCTCCACTTGGAAAACAGTTACAATCCCAGCTTCCACCAATGGGTGGCATCATGTGGCCTGCAACTGTGTAGAGGAAAAGCCATTTAGAAAAATGCAATGTTTTCTCCTAACCAGTTAAGTTGTTTAACAAGCGAGTGCTCAAAACTTTGCACAAAGCATGCTCCAAGGTTCACCTTCTACTTGCCTTCTCCAAGAAGTTGTCTCTTCCTTCTCTAAAACGTTGTCTTTTTTCTGAATCCTTGTTGTTGTTCAGTCCCTCAATCATGTCTGACTCTTTTCGACCCAATGGACTGCAGCATGCCAGGCTTCCCTGTCCTTCACCATCTCCAGGAGCTGGCTCACATTCCTGTCCACTGAATCTGAATTCTTACATATCTTTTTCTCCTGCGTCTCCTTTATCACTTAGAGTTTTATTCTAAAACTGTTCCATGGATCTTAGTTGTGCCTTCCCAGTCTCACTAGACACTCACAACTGAGTCTGAATCCCCACCACTCATCCCCACCGTGTCCTGGATGTGAGGGGACATCTTTGCTGACTACTTCCTGGTTGGTTTCCTATTCCTAGCGCCCTACCAGCCAGGTAGGTAGGGAGTTCCCCTCCCCAAAATCTCCACTTGGAAAACAGTTACAATCCCAGCTTCCACCAATGGGTGGCATCATGTGGCCTGCAACTGTGTAGAGGAAAAGCCATTTAGAAAAATGCAATGTTTTCTCCTAACCAGTTAAGTTGTTTAACAAGCGAGTGCTCAAAACTTTGCACAAAGCATGCTCCAAGGTTCACCTTCTACTTGCCTTCTCCAAGAAGTTGTCTCTTCCTTCTCTAAAACGTTGTCTTTTTTCTGAATCCTTGTTGTTGTTCAGTCCCTCAGTCATGTCTGACTCTTTGCGACCCAATGGACTGCAGCATGCCAGGCTTCCCTGTCCTTCACCATCTCCAGGAGCTGGCTCACATTCCTGTCCACTGAATCTGAATTCTTACATATCTTTTTCTCCTGCGTCTCCTTTATCACTTAGAGTTTTATTCTAAAACTGTTCCATGGATCTTAGTTGTGCCTTCCCAGTCTCACTAGACACTCACAACTGAGTCTGAATCCCCACCACTCATCCCCACCGTGTCCTGGATGTGAGGGGACATCTTTGCTGACTACTTCCTGGTTGGTTTCCTATTCCTAGCGCCCTACCAGCCAGGTAGGTAGGGAGTTCCCCTCCCCAAAATCCATCCACATACATAGACCAGAGGTGATTTTGCCTCCAGGAGGTATTTTCCCTTCTTCTTTTTTTTTTTTTTTAATAGAATTGAAGTCAGACTTTGGGGACATGAGTGACCTGACAGTTTTGTTTATTGCATAGGTCACTGGTTTCTTGGCATCTGCTAGAAATGCTGACCTGCAGAGCAGCGATGCTCCTCACAGGCCAGGTCACAGGGCTGTCCTCAGACCAGCCAGGAGACCAAAACCGGAAGTGGGAACCGGAAGAGCCAGATCCCACACACTTCCGGTTCTCCACCCACTCTCAGCAGCTTGATCTGTGTTAGTGGGGATTTCCCTGAGTTCGCATCCACTTGCCTGTATTTTAGGCATGTGCTGTTTCTGATGGGGGCCTGAACACAATAGTCAACAGTGTTGGGCTTCTGCTCTTGGCACCTGGCACCAGACTCCATCCAGTAGCCCATCTGATCACCATTGAAACCTTTCATCCTTCCTCTCTACTCACCCCCAGAATGGCGGCAAATTATCCCAATTTCATCTCCTAGCCAGCTTTTCAACTCCTAGCCCGCTTTCCATCTCTACAGCCACTGCCCTAGTGCAGGTTCTACCATCTGTATCCGTCAGCGATCTCCAGAGAACCAATAGATGTGCACATATATAGAGAGAGCTTTATTGTAAGAAATTAGCTCATGTTATTAGGGAGGCTGGCTCCCCAGATTTGTAGGGGGGACCAGTAGTCTGTTCAGGCCTGCAGCTGATTGGGCAACAATGTATTTTATGCAAGGTCCCACAATTTAAATGTTAATCTCATCCAAAATAAAATTGCAGAAACATCCAGAATAAAGTTTAACTTCATATCTGAGCACTGTGGCTCAGCCAGGTTGACATATGAAATTAACCATCACATTACCTCTCACTCAAGTTACAACTGCTTCATCAACCACCCTGCCTCAGTCCAGCCCCTCTAAGCCATCATTCTCAAAAAAAACATCAGGTCACCTTTCTAAAATGCAAATCTCACCATGTAACTCCAGGCCACAAAAAGGAAAAAAAAAAAAATACCTATGGGGGTCGGGGAATCTAAATTCATGAGCTTAGCATATCAAGCCTTTAAATTAATAAACAATATGATGACACTTTTATAGTTTGCAAAAAACATTTTCTCATCTATTTCTCATTTAATCCTCCCAAGAAACTTGTAGCACCTAATAAACCCTTCAGTCACTCCTTATTGTATTCTCTGTGCTTCAGCTGCACAGAGCTGTTTGCCATTCCCCATGTTTGCGCTGGTCTTCTGCTCCTCTGAATAATTTTTTCAAATCTAGAATAGATGTCTTTTCTCAGAGAGGAGGTGGTTTCCCAAAGAAAAATTAAGCTGCTATTCCCAGAACTGGTAAAACAGTTACAGCACAGGTTAAAATTAACAGATGTTTACCTACCCTTTGTACTACATGTTACTATCATTTCTATCTTCTACAAAACACTTTAAAAATGGAAAATTTGGGTCATATTTCCAAGGCCCCATACAAGTCAGGGACATTGTCAAGAGATGGGCCAACATTAAACCTGGCAAGTTAACTCTCAACTAACTGGGATTATTTATTTCTGACAAGTGATATATCCAAGGCTTCATTTCTGGCCAAAACGTGGCATAAGAAGAGTTGGAATATTCTTGTTCCTTCACTTGCTAGCTGTGTGGTACTGAATGATTTAGTTAACCTCTCTGAGTCTGTTTATTCAGGTACAAAATGTGTGGAAATAATACTTTCTGTGCAGCATTGACATTATCATTAAATAACAGTACATATAAAGAACTAAGCCTAATATACTTAGTAATTATAGAGTATAATACAATTACTGCAATAGTAATTACAGTGGATATAAAAGACCTAGCATTTTATTTTAATATTTTTAACAGACTAAAATAGCATTTCTTTATGTGCCAGGCACTGCTTCAAGTGTATCATAAATATTAATTCAATTAATGAAGTATTATCCTCCTTTGGGGGCTTCCCTGGTGGCTCAGCAGTAAAGAATCAACCTGCCAGTGCAGGAGATGCAGGTTCAATCCTTGACTTGGGAAGATCCCCTGGAGCAACCCACTCCAGTATTCTTGCCTGGGAAATCCCATGGACAGAGAAGCCTGCCAGGCTACAGTCCATGGGGTCGCAAAAGAATTGGATAAAACTTGGCAACTAAACAACAGCAGTTCTCCTTTTTCAAATAAGGGGGAAAATCCAGAGGATTTTAGAGACTCAACAATAAGGTTCCAGAGTTCAAAGCCAGCCAGCCAGGCTCCAGAGTCTCCACTCATCACTAAATTATACTGTCTCTCAGGAAAAGGTAGTTATTATTATCACTCAATAAGTGGTAGCATTTTATTGCCATCATTGTGATAGATGAGAAGTCGGAAATCTAGAGGCAACAAAATAGAAGCAAAGCTAAAAATATATGCTGGGTCTAATGCGTCTGAGTCCACTGCACTTTTCAATGTGCTGCACCCTTTCCTACTGAGAGGTTAATTGCATCAAGAATTGGTAGGATTATGTATTTTCTGACAAATGAGATCTTTCATGCTATAGATCAGGTATTATTATCAAGAAGAAAAAAAATTCCCATAATAGAGTCTAGTTGTGTGTAAAGCCTAAGAGGAAGTAAGTGAAACTTTCCTTGTTTCTAAATAGAAACAAGAAATGCTACACAAGTCAAACATTTCCATGGGTTTGGGAGTGAGTCTTCCCAGGTGGCTCAGTGTAAAGAATTTGCCTGCAATGCAGGAGGCACTGGTTCAACCTCTGGATCAGGAAGCTTCCCTGAAGAAAGGAAAGGCTACCCACTCCAGTTTTCTTGCCTAGAGAATCTCCTGGACCAACGAGCCTGATGGGCTATAGTCCATGGGGTCACATAGCAGCTGACACAACTGAACAACTCAGTATGCAGGCAAGAGAGTATATAGTTTTGCACGTGCCAACTTATGCAAACCTTGCTATCATGATTCCGTTTATAAAGCACACTTGTGCCTCCCATAAATGCTAGTGTCTGCGGAAGCCTAAAGACGCACAGCAGAGAAGACACTGCAGGCTTTCAAGTTAATATTGGTCCGAAGATCTCTCAGGAGCTGCAGCTTTAACGGTACAGTTGCCTTCCTGGGATTGATTTCAGCATTCTCAAAGAACTTACCTCTCCCTACTAGAAAGAAACCCCTCCTCCACTGAGGCTCATTTTGACCAAGACATAAATCCAAGGTTGGTGAATTTTCTGTAAAGGGCCACGTAGTAAATATTCTAAGCTTTATGAGACATGTAGCCTCAGTCTCAAGTACTCAAGTCTACCATTGTAGAAAAGGTCATCATAGAAAACACATCAAGAGATAGGAGGGACTTGTGTCCAACAAGCTTTATTTATAAACGACAGTGAGCTGGATTTGACCTCGGGACTGTAGGCTAAGCCCTGGCAGAAATTCTCCTCTCACCTATTTATTTCTACATCTGCCTTCATCACCAGGGCTTCCCAACCACGCATCAGCTCGAGTCCCTACTAAGTACCAAGAACCAAGCTTCCTCTCCTTCCTAGTCACTGCCACCTTCCAAGGGGAAATTCACTATTCAAATGGATGAACTGTCTGGCACCTTGACTTCCTGATCAGGTCTAAGAACCTTCATTCTCATCCAGTTCATCTCAGATTCTCACGTCCGTGGTACTGTCACCAGCCAGGTATTTTACATTTATACTTACTTAAACTACCCACAGTCGCCAATCACAAACCCTCAATTTTCCTATTTCCTTACCTCTCACTTCATCTTCCCAACCCCAGTATAATCTCTGAAGCTGTGCCTTTTTAAAGCACATATTTAACCAGCATCTCAAATATACCAAACTTATGTAACTATTGAAAAAATTATGAACAGATATCTTATATATTTTTATATCAAATTTTGGAATTTTTTTAGTATTTATATGTTCATCCCATCTCAATTTGCACCCTCCCAATTTTAACTGCTCAGTAGTCACATGTGACTACTTTTATGTGCTTTAAAATAAAAGCTTACAAAAGGAAATGAGTAAAGGAAATCATATAATATATCAGTAGTTGTCCTATGTGTTAGAAATTTTCATTTGCAGCCATCGCACTTTTCAAACTTTTGACAAAGAGCAAGCATCCTGTTGGTAATAGAGCTAGAGGTAAATAAAAGAAAAATAAGTGAAATCAGCTATGACCTTAAACCATGCCCAGTCTTTCATACACATTGATGTTAAAATAACCCCAACTGGAATTACCTCCAAGAAAGCACAACTTTTAAACTGTTTATATCTGATAATCCATGGAAATAATATTGCAGTATCTCATAATTTTGCCTTATTTTGAATTTTATATTTTTTTGTAACTTAATGTTAGTATGTGAGCATAAAAGTAGCATCAGTGTGTAAGAATATAGATTTTTAAATAAACTAAAACTATTTTCTTTCTAGTAAATAAGAGTTAGGAATTGAAGGGAAACTGCAGCTCTAGGCAATTCTCAGCTGGCGTCCAATCTCCTTCTCTCAAACATTCTCTGACATTCTGTTCTCTTAGCTACGGCTAGACCCAGTGAATGGGTTGGAAATTGAAGCCTTGGCCTTCAGGCAGTCTTTGCCAGTGGATATGGGTCTTGTGTGCAGCCGGGTCCCATGATTCTCTGCTCACTGGAGAGCCTGAAGGGAATTCCAGAAAGGGAATCTGAGACAGTATGATTTGAATTCAAACAGTTCTCAGTCCAGATCCTTTTTTAAATGCTTCAGCTCAGAAGTTCTGAAGGTGTGGCTGCCAGAAGAGCAGCATCAGGATTATAGGGAACTTGTTAGAAATGCAGGTTATTGGGCCCCACCCCAGACATACAGAATCAGAAACTCCATGAGCCAGACTCATCTATCTGTGTTTGAACAAGCCTTGCCGGAGACTCTGACACAGACACAAGCTTGAGAACCACTGATCTGAGGGGCTTAGAACAATCCTCTGACCCCTCTTAGCCTTGAATTTACTCATAGGCAAATTAAATAAAATAAAACTAACTTGATAGCCTTGCAAAAATGAATGAAAAGATGAGTATCAAGCACACCACCCAAAGGAGAGCTCAATTAATTAGATCTTCATTTTCCCCTTAGTATTTAACAGCAAAGTACATCATGAGAAACGCTGGACTGAAAGAAACACAAGCTGGAATCAAGATTGCTGGGAGAAATACCAATAACCTCAGATATGCAGATGACACCACCCTTATGGCAGAAAGTGAAGAGGAACTAAAGGACCTTTTGATGAAAGTGAAAGAGGTGAGTGAAAAAGTTGGCTTAAAGCTCAACATTCAGAAAATGAAGATCATGGCATCCGGTCCCATCACTTCATGGGAAATAGATGGGGAAACAGTGGAAACAGCGGCTGACTTTATTTTGAGGGGCTCCAAAATCACTGCAGATGGTGACTGCAGCCATGAAATTAAAAGACGCTTACTCCTTGGAAGAAAAGTTATGACCAACCTAGATAGCATATTCAAAAGCAGAGACATCACTTTGCCGACTAAAGTCCGTCTAGTCAAGGCTATGGTTTTTCCTGTGGTCATGTATGGTTGTGAGAGTTGGACTGTGAAGAAGGCTGAGCACCGAAGAATTGATGCTTTTGAATTGTGGTATTGGAGAAGACTCTTAAGAGTTCCTTGGACTGCAAGGAGATCCAACCAGTCCACTCTGAAAGAGATCAGCCCTGGGATTTCTTTGGAAGGAATGAGGCTAAAGCTGAAACTTCAGTACTTTGGCCACCTCATTGAAGAATTGACTCATTGGAAAAGACTCTGATGCTGGGAGGGATTAGGGGCAGGAGGAGAAGGGGACGACAGAGGATGAGATGGCTGGATGGCATCACGGACTTGATGGACGTGAGTCTGAGTGAACTCCGGGAGATGGTGATGAACAAGGAGGCCTGGCATGCTGAGATTCATGGGGTCGCAAAGAGTCAGACACGACTGTGTGACTGAACTGAACTGAACTGATTCTTTAACAGCCTTTCAAGAATCATCTCTGACAAGTTACCCACTTTTCTCCTTTAATACAAGCTTTGCTGGTGGCCCAGTGGTAAAGAATCTGCCTACTAATGTGGGAGATGTTGGTTCGATCCCTGGGTCAGGAAGATTCCCCTGGAGAAGGAAATGGCAACCCATTCCAGTATTCTTGCCTGGAAAATCCCATGAACTGAGGAGCCTGGTAGGCTACAGCCCATAGGGTCACACTGAATTATACGTTTATTTTCTCTTTCTTCAAGAATCTTTAAGAAAGATTCTTAGAGAAATTGCTTCTCTGAGAAACAATCTTTAAGAATCATCTCTTTGCCAAATTACCCACTTTACCCTTTAAAACACTTTACTCTTTGTTTGATGCAAACAGTATAAGACTACCTCTGTTAGACTGAACAAAAGTATTTATTGGATGAAGACAAGCAAAACTAAGAATTTTTTTTATAGAAGAGCTGTATGGGAAGGTGGAGATACCTCTGGACTCAGTTATGGGGAACTTGTGGTCTATTTCTGTGTATACCTTTTTCTATATGAAGCCATATGGAATGGAAGAAGAGGTAAAAAATGTACTTAGTTAAATCAGAGTTCAGATCCTACCTTCATCATCCTGTAACTCTACAGGGCATGCTTCAAGTGCCTAAGACATACTCTACTGCTCAGAGTGCATAGGATGGCATGTCTTACCTGCCCTTCACCCTCAAAGTTCATGTTTGTATTAATAGTTATGTAAGAACTGTGGTGTTGGAGAAGACCCTTGAGAGTCCCTTGGACTGCAAGGAAATTCAACCAGTCCATTCTAAAGGAAATCAGTCCTGGGTGTTCTTTGGAAGGAATGATGCTAAAGCTGAAATCCCAGTACTTTGGCCACCTCATGCAAAGAGCTGACTCATGGGAAAAGACTCTGATGCTGGGAG
Organism: Madoqua kirkii; assembly: GCA_006408675.1. Classification (NCBI taxonomy): domain Eukaryota; kingdom Metazoa; phylum Chordata; class Mammalia; order Artiodactyla; family Bovidae; genus Madoqua; species Madoqua kirkii. The sequence continues at coordinate 54,421 of SJYC01062561.1, forward strand.
GGACTGGGGGCAAGAGGAGAAGGGGATGACCGAGGATGAGATGGCTGGATGGCATCACTGACTCAATGGACGTGAGTTTGAGTGATCTCCAGGAGCTGGTGATGGACAGGGAGGCCTGCCGTGCTGCAGTTTATGGGATCACAAAGAGTCAGACATGACTGAGTGACTGAACGGAACTGAACTGAAGAATATAATGTGCTGTTTCCACCATGAAAGACAAGGAACAGGAAGAAATTGTTCCCCACATTCATTTATCATTGAGTAATGCTTTTCACCTTTTCCTTCCTCCTATGCCTGCTTGGAATGCCAACCAATTTTACAAATGGCAGCCCCTCCCAAACTTCCCTGCCACTCAAACTCAGACAATGGAAGATGCCACTCCCTTTACATCGCTTGCTAGCACTCAGAAGGGAAATTACCCCCATTCTCAGATTAACCAGTGAAAAAACATAGCTAGGGACCCTGAAGTGGCAGCTTGCTGTTCTGAAGATTCTATAATTGGTCCAAATGCCACACACTGAATGTTTATGACTCTGTGCTTATGACAAGAAATGAGCACACGTGAGACCACAGCTGCACAAGGTCACCACATACCAAGACTCCATCTTCGCTGATGTAAATTGTGGTCCTTTGGTGTGCTGATTTGTAACAGTAAATTGCTGTTACGAATTACTGCAAAGTTGGTCGTTTAAAGAAGCACTAAGGTTATTCTCTTAATGTTGTGTCAGTTGGAAGTCCGAAGTCAATTTCCTTGGGCCAAAATAAAGGTGTTCACAGGGCCATCCCCCGCTGGAGACCTCAGGGGATTCACTGTCCCTACCTTTTCCAGCTTCTAGCACTGCATTCCTTACATTAGTTGGCCCGAGGCCCCTTCTCAATTTTCAAAGCCAGCATGCAGCATCTTGCTTCAGTCCATACCTTGCCTTTTGTTTCTGGAGTCAAATATCTCTGCCTTCTTCTTATAAAGACACTATGATAACATTTAGGGCCAACCCCCACCTCAGTATTCTTAACTTGATCATGTCTACAAAGTCTCTTTTGCCGTATAGGTAACACTCAAAGTTTTAGGGATTAGGACCTGAGTGTTTGCGGGTAAAGGGTAGGGTGCGTTTGCCAACTTACTATATTTGATATCAAATGTCTTTGGTATTAAAATAATAAATCTTCTTTCTATTAAATGACCAGTGGTTGAGGTTGATACTTTCACGTCCATCAAACCATAAAGATGAAAATTAACCCTCATGACTTCAGAAGAATATTCTTTCACATCTGGACAGAGTTTAGATGGGAAGGCAGGTGATGCCAAGACCCTCAGAGCCCCCAGGCAGGTACAGACACTTCCTACCTGTGATCTCAAGCCTGGTTTTCCACCAAGCATGAGGAAGTCTTGCTGAGGAAACCAAATGAGATAAGAGCTTATCATGGGGCTGGTAGACCAATAAACACCCTCTCCCTCATTTTCCTCCCTGATCTCTGACTCCTATCTGTGTAAGACAGTTGTTTCTCAAGATGACCTTGAGGGTCCTGCAAGGTCTGACAACCTGTCACGGTAACTCCTGTGCAGACTAAGAAGCCTCATCTGTATTCCTTCACTGTGGGCAGGACCCAGTCCATGGCTCAAATCCCCTTAACCTGCCTGGCCTCTCCTACCTCCCCGTCTCTCCCGCCATAGGCCTGCCATGACACCTTTCTTTGCTGGAATATAGGCTGACCTGTGTTCACCTGCTCCCTGTCGTCTCCTCCCTCCTCAAGGCCTCTAATCCCAAAAATATCTGAAAAAATAAGGGAAAATACCCCCTTAATTGACCAGTTTGAATAGGTGGATTGGTGGGGTAGGGATATTAGGTGGATTGGCGGGGTAGGGATATGTTGTGTTTTTGCTTTGGGTTTTTTTTTTTTTTCTCTATTCTGCTGATGCAACTTGGGCTGTTCACAATTTCAGAAGCTGACAAGTACATACTTCAGCAGAGAGACTATTGCGAGAAACAAATGATTTGTATTGTTAAGTGGTATAAACTCTGTATCTATGAAGGCTTTCCAGCTTCCAGAGAAAAACTTTCATCAGTCATCAACTAGATCCTGAGTGTTTTCTGGGTGCCAGAAATGGAGCCGGTTCTTTGCATATATTTCCCACAATCTTCTATCTTGTCACCAAAATAATATGGTCTTCATGTTACAAATGAGAACACAAGGCTCAGAGTCATTACCAGACTTGTTCCAGCTTCTACAGCTGCATAAATGCAAAGCTTGAACTGCTGTGGGAGAAAATGTACCAGATAGAGAGGCTTAACACCAAGCTTGTACTTGGTCACCAGTATCAATCGTCCCAGGTGTGGTCATTGAAAAACCATGTTCTCTTCTGAGCTCGAGTTTCAGCACTTTGGTGAAGATGGTCTCCAGTTTGCTTTCATAATCAGAATTCTATGTTATGATCTTTTTATGATAAAAATATGCAAGCACAGAAAAAGAAAAAATATAGACCTACTTCAGAAACTCATAGAAAACCTTTGCTATACACATCCACCCACCTAGGAGATCTAGGATAAAAGTGATTATGCAGTGTCTTTCCCCTAAGCCCAGAGGCTCTGGGTACATGCATGCCAAGTCACATCAGTCATGTCTGACCCTTTGCAGCCCTGTGGATTGTAGCCTACCAGGCTCCTCTGTCCATTGGATTCTATAGGCAAGAATACTCAAAAGGGTTGCCATGCCCTCCTCCAGAGGATCTTCCCAACCCAGGAATCGAACTTGTGCCATATATATCTCCTGCATTGGTGAGTTCTTTACCACTAGCGCCATCTGTGAAATCCAAGCCCAGAGGCTTTCAGTTCAGTTCAGTTTAGTCACTCAGTCGTGTCTGACTCTTTGCGACCCCGTGAATCGCAACACGCCAGGCCTCCCTGTCCATCACCAACTCCCGGAGTTCACTCAGACTCACATTCATAGAGTCAGTGATGCCATCCAGCCATCTCATCCTCTGTCGTCCCCTTCTTCTCCTGCCCCCAATCCTTCCCAGCATCAGAGTCTTTTCCAATGAGTCAACTCTTTACATGAGGTGGCCAAAGTACTGGAGTTTCAGCTTTAGCGTCATTCCTTCCAAAGAAATCCCAGGGCTGATCTCCTTCAGAATGCACTGGTTGGATCTCCTTGCAGTCCAAGGGACTCTCAAGAGTCTTCTCCAATACCACAGTTCAAAAGCATCAGTTCTTCGGTGCTCAACTCTCACATCCATACATGACCACAGGAAAAACCAAAGAGGCTTTAGAAATGTTTAAAGCAACAGAAAGATTAAAGGAGGGAGGTTAAAGAGAGTTGAGGACAGAGGGAACAAAATGACCAGAAATGCAAAGACAAGGTGTAACCAGGTCAGGGATGGGCTGCAGCCCTGGACTCTTAGAATTTTCCCTCATGCTAGTGGTGCCCCTAACTTAGTGTCAAAATCAAAGAGAGGAATTGTTGGTTTTCATGGAAGCATTAGAATTATGTGCAAGCAGTTGGCCAATTCATGTCTAACTCTTTATGATCCCATGGACTGTAGCTGGCCAGGCTCTTCTGTCCATAAGATTCTTCAGGCAAGAATACTGGAGTAAGTTGCCATTTGCTCCTCCAGGGGATCTTCCCAACCCAGGGATCAAACCCACATCTCCTGCATTGCAGGTGAATCCTTTACTACTGAGCCACCTGAGAACTATTCACCTGCAGTATTTCATGGAGGGAGTCCCAGATATCGTCTTACCCAAAACACACAAGTTTAACCATTGTCCATGCAGGAATCTGTATGACCAAATAAATCACAAATGCTCATAATAGACAAGAAGACAGCTACAACTCTAAGAAGAACTGCTAGAGTTTCCATTAAAATCTTTATTCTAATGGCAATCAAGAGGTCATCACTCTAACACTCATGCCTCATGCCTGCTACATGGTTAGTGAATGTTTTGCATGCATAAAAGTGTGCATGAATGGATAAGTGAATGAAGGAATGGATCAGTGTAAAGATTAACAATGGAAACTTTGAATCAAGAAAATGCTAGCAATGATTTATCGCTATAGTAATTTGAAGAATGACATATTTTGCCATTCTGCCAAGAATATACTTTATTCAATTTTATTATCTTCATTGTAAGATCCCTCATTTAACGCAAAAGTGAAGGATATTTTGAGTTCTTCTCACTTCATGTAAGGCTATGCTTTCTAGCGAACACACTTTAAAATACAAATCAGTTGTACTGTGCTCAAGATTTCAGACACTTTTTTTTTTTTTTTCCAGAGAACCAGTAGCTTACTTGCTTGGAATTTTAATGAGAGCTCATGGATTTATGGCAAATCATGAAAAATACAAGATACACCCGAAATGGAATTCTTTGTCAGGAAATACTTAGTTAAATTATTCCAATTCAACTTTTATATTTGTGCAAGAAAGACCTCGCACAAAGACAGAATGATGAACATGATAACTTTCTGGAATCCAAGCACGTGGCTTTGTAATATGACAAGACACCTTTGTGCAAATCTATTTATGGCCTGATAACAGTTTTTCCTCCAAAAAGCACACACTACTAACACAGGGCAGGTACTACCCTTATTTTCCAAGAAGCTGAAATGCAATGATTCTTACAAATGCCAACTATAACCAAGCATAATTCACTGAGTAAGTGCTTTTTCACTGAATACCTGTTATGGTCCATGTTTGGTGCTTTCAAGAGAAAATAGAAGTTAAAATAGAGTCCCTACTTTAAAGAAAGATTTATCTAACATACAATAATTAACAAAGGCAAATAGTTGTAACATTAGGCAGGATGTTATTCCTGCATTAAAATGATCAATATACAGTAAGATGGTAAGGGAAAAAATGGAGAGATTGGTAACATGGTTATAGGAAAGTGATATTTGAGGAGATGTTCAAAAAGAGTCAGATTGCAGTAGGTGGAGATGTGAAGGAAGACATTACAAATGGAGGAAAATCAATGTATGATTAAAATTTAAGAGGAAATTACCATAATCGGGGTAAAAAGTTTAGCATTAACTTTGAAGGCAATTAAGAATAATATCTATAATATATATAAATATGTTATATATATTATAGTGTATATTATATATTTATAATATACATATATTGAGGGACATTTATATATCCCTCAAGAAATATATAATGTGTGTATGCATATATATATATATATATATATATATACACACACACACTTCAGTCTTTAAATATAATTCAAAACTATTAAAACTTATAGCATAACCTTTACCTGTCCATAGAGGAAGGGTTTTGACTATTCAATGGATTTGCAAATTGTGGCACAGATAGATATGATAAAATGCATGCTGCTGCTGTTGCTAAGTCGCTTCAGTAGTGTTCGACTCTGTGCGATCCCATAGACGGAAGCCCACCAGGCTCCCCCCATCTACGGGATTCTCACTATACATTATATACAGGTTTATATATTATGTGCATACAAAGAATGCAAAATGTTTCTAAATGATATCCATACTAACAAATCTCAGCCATTACAGCCATTATTTTATTTTTATTTTTATTTTTTTTAGTTTACAATACTGTATTGATTTTGCCATGCATTGACATGAATCCACCACAGGTATACATGAATTCCCAACCCTGAAAGCCCCCTCCCACTACCCTCCGCATATCATCTCTCTGGGTCATCCCAGTGCACTAGCCCCAAGCATCCTGTATCCTGTATCGAACCTAGACTAGCAATTCATTTCTTACATAATAGTGTACATATTTCAATGCCATTCTGCCAAATCATCCCACCCTCCCTCTCTCCCACAGAGTCCAAAAGTCTGTTCTTTACATCTGTGTCTCTTTTGCTGTCTCACTTACAGGGTTATCACTACCATCTTTCTAAATTCTATATATATGTGTTAGTATACTGTCTTGGTATTATTCTTTCTGGCTTACTTCACTCTGTATAATCAGCTCCAGTTTCATCCACCTCATTAGAACTGATTCAAATGTATTCTTTTTAATGGCTGAGTAATATTCCATTGTGTATATGTACCACAGCATTCATCTGCTGATAGACATCTAGGTTGCTTCCATGTCCTTGCTATTGTAAACAGTGCTATGATGAACATTGGGGTACATGTGTCTCTTTCAATTCTGGTTTCCTCAGTGTGTATGCCCAGCAGTGGGATTGCTGGGTCATAAGGCAGTTCTACTTGCAGTTTTTAAAGGAATCTCCACACTGTTCTCCATAGTGGCTGTACAAGTTTGAATTCCCATCAACAATGTAAGAGGGTTCCCTTTTC